>CM046456.1:39111751-39296751 GCA_025506515.1 Flaveria trinervia
TGCGCACGTGGCATACTTAATCCTTTGACTGTCAAGGCATTCGCTGATATCGATCACGGCCTCCATCTTTTCAAGCCATCTAGTCAGGGCTATGGCTCCAGCTTTGCCATCAAACTCTCTGGTTTACAAGCCACAAATTCTTGTATGCACATCCTCGTCTAGCATTCACAAACCCAGTCTCATTAACAATTATAGCTTCATTACCGGCTGTACCACCATTCATGGTCTCCTGATTGCTTTCGTTCCTAGTCGGGTTCCCGTTATCCTCATTATCATTGCCACCATCCCCGTGGGGGTGAGCATTCTGAAGAGCATCGCTCACTTGGGCCATGATAGTCGGAATCAGTGCGGCCACCTGTTGGGCGATTAAGGCTGCCATATGAGCGTTTCCTGTTCCTGAAGTGACATTGTTGGACCATCACTGTTCTCGGCGCTCTACCTCTGCCTCTGCCTGTGCTTCTCGGGGCTTCACTTCCGCCACTATTGCTGCGGGTAACTCTTCGAGGCGGCATGTTCTAATCATAAGAATAGTAAACGCAAAAGTTTTAACCATTGTAGGGCACATTATCCATGTCACATTAGGTCTAACTTTTCGGGTTAAGACCATATTTAAGGTTGCCACTACGCATACAAATCGTGTAATTCTCACGCCATGTATAGATAATGTCCAAACACTAGTCCCTCATAATAATAGATATCCATGCATGAAATCAAGTTTAGTCTAGTGGAGGTTGCCTATTTCCTCCTCTCTCGAGGTCCAGACATAACCTCCTCGGGGTAAATCCTAGTCTCTAAGTCCAACGTAATAGCATGATCTATGAAGATCTCTTCGGGTTCAATACCTCGGATTGATAAAACAACTTGGTGCGCAGAGGGAAACAGAAGATCCCATACAAGCATCCCGGAAAGTGAGCACAAAGGCTCCCTCACAGGTGAAATGATTGCGAAAACAGATAGATAACCGAACAAGTAATGAGGAACAAGTATGAGTTATAAAATGCTACAACCCTGGCATGCAAATCTACATGAAGTTCCTAGGTTATAGTCTAGGTCAAGTGTATTGCCTAATTCTCATAACCACATGGCTCTGATACCAGTCTGTCAACCCCCGCTAAGGCGGAGAGGAACACGAGGATGTAACAGACGGGAATCGTATAACACATGGTAAGCTATAGAGAGCAATATAACAATGATGACAAGGGTGTCATGACGACACCTGACATAAGGGGACTTGTAGTGTTTTTAGTCAGTATCAGTGTTCACTGAAGAAGATTTGATCTGCCCAAGATACATATAAAATTGATGTGGCTAGTGTGATATGATCCAAGTCGGGTCATACCCAATAACAAGCCTAACCAAACACCGAAAGATAACTTATTTGTTGATAAGATCATAACAAATAATAAGTTACACCAATTTAGAAAATTGGATTTTCTGAATAATTACTTTTGTAGATGAATCATTATATATATTATATTTGTTCATGGGGGATTTCTTGTGCATTGTTTAAATTGGTTAAACAATACCAAAAGACTAGTTGTATGTGTTATAAAATTAAATTGGTTTAATTTTACAAAAGGGTGCATGTATGAATGGATTTTAATAAAAATTTTGAATTGGAGAGGGACAAAGGGTTGCCCATTCGGCCGCCCTTTTTTATGTCTTGGGAAACTTTGTTGGTGGTTCCAAGCACATGCAAATAACTCTCTAGATTCAGATTTTTTCTTAACCACACACTCAACAAAAACACAACAAAGAAATCCCTTTCTCTCTCCTCTTGGTTCACGGTTTGAGGACATTTCCAGCTTGAAATCTCAGGTTCAAGGCTGAAAATCACACAAGAAAGAGAGAACTACACTTGTGTTTCAAAGCCTAGCAAAAGGGAGGTGTTGTTCAAGCTTGGGGTATCACTCCTTGAGGTTTTCTAGCTTGAAAACTCAGCCACAAAGTCACATTCCACAGCTCTCACTTCGGTTTTGAAGGAAGCTACAAAAGGTTGTATTCACTTCTTACCTTTTATGTTCTTTTGTATGTATTGTGTATAAAGATCCATGGGTTGGGGTTCCTTGTTAAATGGGTTTAACACATATATTATTAACATGTTTTAAACATTAAATCCGCTGCGTTATATATATATTTACATAATCTAAGTTATATGTGCTTTGATAAACATGTTGGAACCCCTACAATGGCATCAAGAGCCACTTATACATATGCATACATATTTTTCATTCACTAGTTCACGTTTTTTTGGGTGCTTAACACCTCAAATCCGTGAGTTAGTAGGCTGTTTTGTGCCCCCCCTTTTTGATGTTTTAAAGATCTTACCTTATGCATATTATGATCTTTAAAATCTTAATCTTTCGTTTGTTTGTTTATTTGTCTAAACCCATGTGTTCTTGGTTAATGTTGGCCAAGAAAATGGGTTAATATGGGGCTGCCAAAACCGTGCCTTTTGATTAGTGTATGGTTGTTGTTGTTTATGCATAACAAAGCCTTGACCATATGGATTGTTTGATTGATTGGTTATCTAGTTATATTCATTGGGACATGTAATTATTTTATTTAAGTTTCAAGTTTTGTTTTGTAATCTATTCATTCAAATGGTTTGTAATAAATAGATTAGGAGTTTTTTTTTCTTTACTAGAAAGATGTATTAGGATACATATTTGTAAGGATGCTCAAGATCAAGACTTGATGAAAAGATAAAACCAAGAGGATGCTTGAAGATATGGATTCAAGTGGGAGTCCATTTGGTCACCATGTGTCATGTTTCTTAACCCTTAGGACAAGACCATTTGACACACTTGTTTTGGCTAAACAAGTGTGCTCAACTTAGTATGCTTTGTTATGCATATTTGAATGTTTTGTTTAATGTTTGGTTGAATGCATATGATGTGTTTGTTTTGATTATTTGGATGTGATTAACAAACCGTCAACTAAAACATACTATAAACTGTAATTGGTTCTCAAATCATTAAGCATAAATAGAATGGTTCTACAAAGGAGTTAATGGTTTGTAAAATAAAAGGGTTTTATTTAAAAGAACCAATAGGGTACCATATGGTTGAATGCATACAATCATATGGTACATAGACTTTTCTTAACAAGAATTATGAAATTGTATATCCCTTTTGAAAACAAGTTAAGCACCATCCTTTTACACAACGCTTAGGTTACTTGCAAACTCTTAGTGGGATAAAGGTCACCTAACCACTTTGAGGGAACTTGTGACTTGAGGTAAGTACCATGTTTGTGGGATAAAGGTCACCTAACCACTCATGTAGTAAACTCACACGTGTGTGTAAGTAGGACGACTTGATTTATAAAATATATTGAATGGATCACCTAAAATGTGTTTTATAAAAGGTGTTGATGGGTAAACATGCCGTTATAAACATAAGATGTTCAAACGATCCCATACCACTAGAAGTTGCAATAGGTTGCAATTGTCATTTATGACTACCTTGTTTGTTTAAATAATGGGATAAAGGTCACCTAACCTATATTTGAATATAACGTTGGATTCTAAAATTTTGTTTATATAGTCTATGAGACATAAAGGGTATTAATAAATGAAATAATTATATCAACGATTACTAAAATGGAACTTTGTAAAATCTTGTAGATGGCCGACCACAACAATGCTAATAATGATGTACCAAACCAAAGCAACCAATCCTAAGGGCGATTCTTCAAAGGGATCGTCTAACACCTAACAACTTCATGGATTGGTACCGCAACTTGAGAATTGTTCTCAAGCAAGAGAAGCGGGCCTACATCCTTGATGATCCCATCCCCGATGAACCTAACGAGGAGGATATGGAGGCCTATAATGATTGGGTGAAGTATGTGGAAGACTCCGTCCAAGTCTCTTGCCTTATGTTGGCAAGTATGACACCCGAACTCCAAAAGGAGTATGAGCTCCATGGAGCCTATGACATGATCACTCAGTTGCGGGAAACGTTCCAGCAACAAGCAAGAGTGGAGCGCTTTGAAACGGTTCGAGCGCTCCATGCATGTCGGATGGAGGAATCCCAATCAGTTTCATCTTATGTTCTTAAGATGAAAAGCCACATCGACCGCCTTCAAAGGCTAAATTGTCCTGTCTCAAAAGAGTTGGCCACGGATTTGATCCTTAATGGCCTTACTAAAAGTTTGAGACATTCGTCATGAATTACAACATGAACGGATGGGACAAGAGCATAAATGAACTTCATTCGATGCTCAAATCAGCTGAGGCGGGAATGGGTAAAAGGGTTTTACCCGTTCTCACCATTAATGAAGGTGGAAGAAGAAAGAGGTCTCTACCTCCTCCTAAGGCGAATGTTGCCAAAGGAAAGGGGCACATTAAAGGAAAGGGGAAGATGGTTGTTAGGCCGGAACCTCCGAAGCCCAGGAGAGAAGCAAAAGGTTGCTGTAAACGACCCATGCTTCAAATGTGGTGAGATAGGGACATTGGATGAGAAATTGTCCAGTCTATCTCAAAGAGTTGAGAGAGAAGAGGGATGCGGGGCAAACCTCAGGTATAATTTATATGATACATGTTGAGCTGAATGTTATTTCTTCTAACACATGGGTATTAGATACCGGATGTGGAACTCACATTTGCAATCTGTTGCAGGGGTTCAAAAGAAATGAACATTATGCAAAAGGGGAAATAAGTCTCTTCATGGGCAACGGCGCAAAGGTTCACGTGGAGGCCCAAGGAGACTACATTTTGAAGCTTCCAAGTGGTTTGGAAGTTATTTTATGTAATGTATTATATGCTCCTAGTTTGACTAGGAACATAATTTCTGTTTCCCGTTTAAGACAATATGATTATGATTTCAAGTTTGTTGACAATGATATTCATGTTTCTTTAAATCATGTATTTTATTTTAAGGCTATACCTTGTAATGGTATTTATGAATTGGTTCATGAAAACACAACATATGATACCTCATATACCAAGCAACCACCAAAAGACTCAAACAAGATTTGAATGATACCTATCTTTGGCATTGTCGTCTTGGTCATATAAACAAGAAACGTATACAAACACTTCAAAAGAATGGTCTTTTAAAAACAAATGAATGTGATTCATTTGATGTATGTGAATCTTGTTTACAAGGAAAAATGACTAAGGCACCCTTTAGTGGAACTAACGAAAGGGCAAAAGATTTATTAGATATCATACATTCGGATGTATGTGGTCCTTTTAAGCCAATGACTAGGAATGGTGAAAGATACTTCATTACCTTTACCGACGATTATAGTCGCTATGGGTACGTGTATTTATTAAGACACAAAGATGAAGCTTTTGAAATGTTCAAAATCTTCAAGAATGAAGTAGAAAATCAACTCAACAAATCAATTAAGGTTCTCCGCACCGATAGAGGTGGTGAGTACTTAATGATGTTTTTCAAGATCATCTTAGGAGTTGTGGGATCGTCTCACAACTCACTCCACCTGGAACACCACAACATAATGGTGTGTCTGAGAGGAGGAATCGAACCTTATTGGATATGGTCCGATCTATGATGGCTAGAAGTACATTGCCTCTATCATTTTGGGGTTTCGCTATGCTCTCCGCGGCTCGTATTCTGAATATGGCCCCAACCAAGAAGGTGGAAAGGACACCTTTGAGATATGGCATGGAAGAGTTCCATCCCTATCATACTTAAGGGTTTGGGGTTGTGAGGCTTATGTTAAGACTCCTACCCCAAACAAATTAGAAGTCCGATCCACCAAGTGTATCTTTGTTGGATATCCTAGAGATTCTATGGGATATTATTTCTATGATCCACTGGAACAAAAGGTGTTTGTTCCAGAAAGGGTGAGTTCTTGGAAGCCAAGTTCCTTATGGAAGGAGCTAGCAGTAGAACAGTGGATCTTGAGGAGGAACAAGAACCACAGCCTAATACACGTTTGGTTGAAACTAGCACTCAACATGAGGATGTTGAGGATGATCAAGCAGTTGATCAATACACACAAAACGTTCGCAGAAGTGGTAGAACTAGTAATCCACCTAAAAGATACGGATTTTTCATGGATGGATGCTATGTGGTAGATTCAGATGAACCAACCACATATGATGATGCAGTGTCCAATTTGGATTGTGACAAATGGCTTGAGGCCATGAACGTTGAGATGCAATCCATGTATGACAATCAAGTTTGGGAACTTGTTGTACCACCTCATAATTCCAAAGTAGTTGGAAGTAAGTGGGTTTTCAAGAAGAAAACCGATATGCATGGAAACTTGGATACTTACAAAGCTAGACTTGTAGCAAAGGGTTTCACTCAAACTCAAGGGTTGATTATGATGAAACCTTCTCACCTGTTGCAATGCTTAAGTCTATAAGGATTGTTTGCCATAGCAGCTCATTATGATTATGAGATTTGGCAAATGGATGTCAAAACCGCTTTCCTAAATGGATATCTTGAGGAAGATGTCTATATGGTTCAGCCTGAAGGTTTTGTTGATCCAAAACATCCTAACAAAGTATGCAAGTTAAAGAAATCAATCTATGGATTGAAACAAGCATCGAGAAGTTGGAATCACCGTTTTGATGATGAAGTAAAGAAATTTGGCTTCATCAAAAACGCTGACGAGGCTTGTGTGTATAAAAAGGCTAGTGGGAGCACAATACTTTCCTAGTATTGTATGTTGATGACATACTGCTATTTGGAAATGACATTCCAACCATGGAAGGTGTAAAAACCTGGCTTGGAAATTGTTTTTCCATCAAGGATCTTGGTGAAGCCGCCTATATTCTGGGAATAAAGATCTATAGGGATAGATCAAGGCGGCTGATTGGTTTGAATCAAAGTGCATACATTGACAAAATCTTGAAAAGGTTCAAGATGGAAAACTCTAAGAAAGGTACTGTACCTATTCAAAGAGGGACAATATTGAGTACAACTCAATGTCCAAGCTCCAAGGAGGAGCAAAATAGGATGAAGGCAATCCCATATGCATCTGCTATAGGATCCATCATGTATGCAATGATATGCACTCGACCGGACGTGTCATGCGCCAAGCATGACAAGTAGATACCAGCAAAATCCTGGTGATAGTCATTGGATGGCTGTCAAAAACATACTGAAGTACCTAAGGAGGACTAAGGATATGTTCTTGATCTACGGGTCTGGTGAAGAGGAACTGGTTGTAAAAGGTTACACGGATGCGAGTTTCCAAACCGATCGAGATGATTCACGATCTCAATCAGGGTACATTTTTATTCTGAATGGGGGAGCTGTTTCTTGGAAAAGCTCAAAGCAAGAAGTCGTAGCGTTGTCCACTACAGAATCAGAATACGTCGCCGCTTCAATGGCAGCACAGGAAGCTGCATGGCTGAAGAAATTCATAGCCGATCTAGGGGTAGTCCCTTCCATTCAGGATCCCCTAGAGATCTTTTGTGACAACGAAGGTGCGATTGCTCAAATCAAGGAACCTCGTGCTCATCAAAAGACTCGGCACATTGAACGGAGATTCAACTACATAAGGGATGAAGTTGAAAAGGGAAAGATATGTATTCGCAAAGTCCACACTGATAAAAACATTGCGGATCCACTCACAAAACTCCTTGAAAAAGCAAAGCATGAAGGTCATGCTTGTGCCATGGGACTTAGATATTCTAGTGACTGGGTTTAATGTTGTACTTTATATTTGAATATTGGAACTTATGTTATTTGACTTAGTTACATGGTTATATATTCATTTGTTCTTCTATTTTAGCATGTTTAAATCCGTGAATAAATAAGTTATTCTAAACGTTCGTAGTCGATCATACTTGTGGAACAATTATGAATGTAAGACTATAATGAACTTGGATTGGTTGATATTCATAAGGTATGAATATAGAGCAAGAGGTTGCTAGCAAGGTTCATTGATATCTATGGGATATAGATATTGGACTGACCCGCACTCAATTATTTCTGCATGGAATCTTTGTGATTAGTCATAAGAAATATTGAGTAAAGGCGAATATCATAGTATCCTCAGACCTGAGATACATATTGGGTCTTGATATTCACCGAATATTGTATTTTGACTTAGTTCTTTGCTGTTCTGAAAATTGGCAGTACATAAGGCTGAGTTCAGGTATGATACGAAGTGATTGTGAGAGACGTATGTAGTCAAGATGGGATTTGTTCCTCTTATTCGTTGAGAGTTAGATGTCTAAGGCCTATTGAAGTTAAATCATCAGAGAATGACAATTCTGTGTCTCTTGGATTTAACATGACATCCGAACAAAAGGATAAATGATAAGTTCACCTAAAACATATTCAAGTAAGGTTTGAAAAGGATGATGTTATTGAATGGCACTTAGTCATATACATTAGGGGTAGCAAACCGTTGCTAGGCGTTATTTGCTGCTTGCATCAATCTTCTATGAATCTTGTGCAAGTGGGAGATTGAAAGATTTGATCTGCCCAAGATACATATAAAATTGATGTGGCTAGTGTGATATGATCCAAGTCGGGTCATACCCAATAACAAGCCTAACAAACACCGAAAGATAACTTATTTGTTGATAAGATCATAACAAATAATAAGTTACACCAATTTAGAAAATTGGATTTTCTGAATAATTACTTTTGTAGATGAACATCATTATATATATTATAATTTGTTCATGGGGGATTTCTTGTGCATTGTTTAAATTGGTTAAACAATAACAAAAGACTAGTGTATGTGTTATAAAATTAAATTGGTTTAATTTTACAAAAGGGTGCATTGTATGAATGGATTTTAATAAAAATTTTGAATTGGAGAGGGACAAAGGGTTGCCCATTCGGCCGCCCTTTTTTATGTCTTGGGAACCTCTTTGTTGGTGGTTCCAAGCACATGCAAATAACTCTCTAGATTCAGATTTTTTCTTAACACACACTCAACCAAAACACAACAAAGAAATCTCCTTTCTCTCTCCCTCTGGTTCACGGTTTTGAAGGACATTTCCAGCTTGAAATCTCAGGTTCAAGGCTGAAAATCACACAAGAAAGAGAGAACTACACTTGGTGTTCAAAGCCTAGCAAAAGGGAGGTGTTTGTTCAAGCTTGGGGTATCACTCCTTGAGGTTTTCTAGCTTGAAAACTCAGCCACAAAGTCACATTCCACAGCTCTCACTTCGGTTTTGAAGGAAGCTACAAAAGGTTGTATTCACTTCTTACCTTTTATGTTCTTTTGTATGTATTGTGTATAAAGATCCATGGGTGGGGTTCCTTGTTAAATGGGTTTAACACATTATTATTAACATGTTTTAAACATTAAATCCGCTGCGTTTATATATATATTTACATAATCTAAGTTTATGTGCTTTGATAAACATGTTGGAACCCCTACATTCACGACAACATAGCCATAAGCATAAACCTGATAAGAAAACATAGATAATAACATTGTATGCAATTCCACAACCCGGGAGCAGTACAAGTGTAATGTTTTTGAAACAGATAAACAATGTTTCAAATGACAACTTTAGCCCAGAAATGCATCCTAGGGTCCCCAATAAGCGAGACACCTACACCTAGCTAGATTCACCTAAAAAGATATGCTCAAAATGGTCAACAAAATTGTTGTGAGCTTGCAGGTTTAAAAGTAAAATGATGATGCTCTATAAAGTTGTTGCAGAAACCGTGCATACAGTTATAAGTAAGCAAAATCACATAACAGAGCTTACAACCAAACCTATCGACGTACACAAAGAATCTTATCAGAATATATTCACCCAAGGGCGTTCCTTGCTTTTGTTGGTACTAACTAGTATACCAACACGAGGGTGGGGTGTCAACCAGTAGTACTACCAATACCTATCCGTCGGTTCCCACACTGGAATAAAATGGTTGTAAGAAAGAACCACAAAGCTAACTCAAGCATGTACTAGATAAGTACCCACAAAACAGTAGCATGTTGATTCCAAGTATGTAAATTGTATGTATGTTGTACAAATAGAAAACGGGTGAGCATACTTTTCCCCGTGTTTGTAAATTTTTGTAAAGTAGTATAAGCATAAAAAGGGGCACGAAACTCACAGGTTAAGTGGTAAGTATGAATGATCAAGATTCCCACAGTTGTATGCAATGAACAGTCAAACACCTATTGACAGTTATTGTTAAGCATTAATGACGTGTATAAAACGTATAGTAATGTTTGGTCGGTTCGGGTTGTATCGGTTCGGTCGTGGGTAGCACACACACAAGCGGACACACGTATGAGATTTTATGTAGATCTAAGTACTAAGAGTAGTCGTCATTGCTTAGACATCTGTGTAAAGATCTCATTGTTATGAAAGATAGCACTAGTTAAGTATTTGTAGTTCCAAATGGGTTGCCGATAATTGTAAAATGTTAGCTTGATTTCAATTGAAATAGTATGTGCATGTTGATAGCATTGACTTTAATCTTTGTGGTCAAGCAATGACAGATTTATTGATGATTACCTTATCCTCATCAGACGTTCAAGAGGAAATTCACAATCAACATCAACAGTCACACAACAGGACCACACGCTCGACTCAACACGCCATTCGTACGAATCAACCTTCAATTGTACAAATCAGCATCATTGGCACGATTGAACCTTCATTCGTACGACTGGCATTCAGTCGTACCACACAACACCTAATCACACGACTTAACCTCCATACGCACGAATCAACCTTCATTCGTACGAATCAGCTTCATTCGTACGACTGAACCTTCGTGTGTACGATTGGCCTTAGTCGTGCGATACATGCACAGTCGTATGCATTCATTCATCCGCATTGACTCAATCGCATGACTTACCTAGTCGCCCGAAAGACACAGTCGCATGACTCAGTCGCACGACTCACCCAGTCGCACGGCTCAGTCGCATGACAGACCCAGTCGCCTGAACTGTAGGTTTGCGACTGCTAAAGTGCAAAGCAGCCTTTGGCTGCCCCAAGCACGGGTTTTACACATCAAGAACTTCCAGGATCACACAACAAACACACACGAACAAGAAGCACACGCGGAAAGTCATCATACGCACCCACACGACCTCTTGTGTTCGAGTTGACCCGAACACCCGAAACTCTAGAAATTGATAGCAGTAAAACGAGCAAGAAATGGACAACCAAGGTCATCTACCTGCAAGGATGGAGTAGACTAAGTTGTAGACGAAGTCTAGACGATGAAAATGAGACCAATTGGAACGATTTTGGTGCTAAGATGAAGATGTGAAGTGAAGAAGAGATGATGAAGAGATGGAGAGGATGAATAAAATGGCTGGGAATGGGGTTTTTATACCCATCCCAGGTTTGCAAAATGTCAATTTTAGTCCCTGCACTTAGCCCCTGAGTCTCCAACGTTTGCTTCGGTTTAAAACAACTTTAGAATGTTCGCTACATTCATGTTAACAGTGTGTTTACTCGTAATTGATAGCTTAAAATGGTTTTATTAATGGCAATGGTTATAATTAAAATTGATATGTTGGTGATAATGGTGATGAAATGTATAAAAGGTTTATGCTTAGCACAAGTTCACGGAGGAAGTACAAGCACGAGGTTAATAAAGCAGACATGATTCCTTAAAGCAGGTGTTCATGAAGAAGATGAAGAATAATTAAAATAATTCTATGGTTAATTATGTCGTTCGACGGACCTTAAGGTGACGGATGTTACAGTATCCCCCATTTCAGAGAATTTCGTCCCGAAATTCAGCTGAAGTTAGGTCCAAGAGTATCATCCACGAATAGGTGTGGGTATTTGAGTTTCATTTGATCTTCCCGTACCCATGTAAACTCTGGCCCTCGCATGGAATTCCACCTTACGCGAACAATTGATATTCTACTACGCTTCAACTGTTTGACCTTACGATCCATGACCTCAATGGGTTCCTAAATAAAATGAAGCTTTTCGTTGATTTGATATCCTCAATTGGTACGTGAAGTGATTCGTTAGCCAAACTCTTCTTGAGGTTCGACACATGGAAAGTATCATGCACACCGTTGAGTTCTTGTGGTAACCTTAATCGGTAAGCCACTGGACTAATTCTTTCTGTAATCTCGAATGGTCCAACGTATCTTGTGGCTAACTTCTCTTTCTTTCCAAACCGAACAACTCCTTTCCAAGAGAGACTTTGAGTAACACTTGGTCCCCAACGTTGAATTCTAGAGGCTTCCGACGATTGTCGGCATAGCTCTTTTGGGGATCTGTAGCGGCATTCAGTCTATCTTTGATTTGGAAGATCTTGTTGGTTGTTTCTTGAATGATCTCTGGGCGTGTTAACTGACTTTCACCAATCTCGGCCCAACAAACGGGTGATCTGCACTTCCTTCCGTACAACGCTTCGAACGGAGCACACCCAATGCTGGTATGGTAGTTGTTATTGTAAGAGAACTCCATCAATGGCAAATGAGTGTCCCAACTACCAGCAAAGTCGATTACACATGCTCTCAGTATGTGTTCCAGCGTTTGTATGGTTTGTTCACTTTGGCCATCTGTCTGAGGATGATAGGCGGTACTCATGTCTAATCGAGTGCCCATCACTTTATGTAGTGTCTGCCAAAATCGTGATGTGAATCGGCCGTCACGGTCGAATATGATTCACACCGGCACTCCGTGTCTTGTCACGACCTCTTTTAAGTACAATCTCGCCAACTTGTCCATTTTGTAGTCTTCTCGGATTGGCAAGAAATGTGCTGATTCGTCATTCGATCCACTACGACCCATATCGAGTCATGCCCGTTGCTCGCTCGAGGGAGTTTGGTAATGAAATCCATGGCTATGTTCTCCGATTTCCATTCGGGAATCTCAGGTCGTTGTAACAGTCCTGATGGTTTCTGAAGTTCAGCTTTAACTTTCAGCATGTCAAGCATCTGCTGACATACATAGCAATGTCTTTCTTCATGCCTGGCCACCAGTACAGATCTTTGAGATCGTGGTACATCTTGTCTGCGCCAGGATGAATAGAATATCGCGTCTTGTGAGGTTCATCCATGACCTAGGTACGTACACCTCCCCACTTGGGTACCCATGTACGGTCCACGAAGTACTGTACACCGTCTTCCTTGCACATCAGTTGTTTATCCAACCCTTAGCATTCTTCTCCCGCAAGGTTTTCTTCTTTCAACGCCTCACTTTGTGCAATTTGGATCTGAGCTTTCAAATTTGTTTGAATGGTCAATCCCAAACTCGAGCACGAAGTGGTTTCACGCGTTCTTTGGTGCTTACAGCCTCAGCCACCACATTAGCTTTCCCTGGATGTTACCAGATTTCACAATCGTAGTCGCTAAGAAACTCTACCTAGCGTCACTGTCGCATATTGAGTTCCTTCTGATCGAGGATATGTTGAAGGCTTTTATGATGTGTGTAGATGATGTATTTGGTTCCATACAAGTAATGCCTCCATATTTTGAGTGCGAATACTACAACGCCCAACTCAAGATCGTGAGTTGTGTAGTTCTTTTCATGCACCTTAAGTTGTCGCGAAGCGTAGGCAATCACCTTATCTTTCTGCATTAGTACACATCCCAAGCCTTGATGCGAAGCATCACAGTACACCACAAAATCATCAGTTTCGTCTGGGAGGGACAATATCGGTGCATTACACAGCTTATGTTTCAGCGTTTGGAACGCCCGTTCTTGTGCATGTCCTCAATCAAACTTCTTGTCTTTCTAAGTCAACAATGTCAACGGTTGAGCGATCTTTGAAAAGTTCGCAATGAAACGATGATAGTATCTTTGAAGGCGTCTGGGGTGTATCCCATTCATTCATGTGCATTGACTCAATCGCATGACTTCCCTAGTCGCACGATTCAGTCGCCCGAAAGACACAGTCGCACGACTTAGTCGCACGACTTAGTCGCACGACTCACCCAGTCGCACGGCTCAGTCGCTTGACAGACCCAGTCACCTGAACTGTAGGTTCGCGACTGCTGAAGTGCAGAGTAGCCTTCGGCTGCCCCAAGCACAGGTTTTACACATCAAGAACTTCCAGGATCACACAACAAACACACACGAACAAGAAGCACACGCGGAAAGTCATCACACGCACCCACACGACCTCTTGTGTTCGAGTTGACCCACACATCCGAAACCCTAGAAATGGACAGCAGTAAAACAAGCAAGAAATGGATAACCAAGGTCGTCTACCTGCAAGGATGGAGTAGACTAAGTTGTAGACGATGTCTAGATGACAAAAATGAGACCCAATGGAACGATTTTGGGGCTAAGATGAAGATGTGAAGTGAAGAAGAAGATGATGAAGAGATGGAGAGGATGAAGAAAAGTCTAGGAATGGGGTTTTTATACCCATCCTAGGTTTGCAAAATGTCAATTTTAGTCCCTGCACATAGCCCTCGAGTCTCCAAAGTTTGCTTTTTTGAAAACGACTTTAGAGTGTTAACAATAATTAAAATAATTCTATGGTTAATTATGTCGTTCGACGGACCATAAGGTGACGGATGTCACAGTTAGTACGTTATGATCCAAGTCAGGTCATACCCAATAACAGGCTATACAAACACTTATTTATTGATGAGATCATACAATAAATGTTTGACACCTATTTAGAAAATTGGTTTTCTAAATATTGATTTTGTGATAGAACGTCATTATGTGGAGAATATGTTCATGAGATAATTTTATGGTTCATTATTTAAGTTGGTTAAATAATGAAATATAAAAGAGTGTTATGTTATAAAATTAAACTGAGTTTTAATTTTATATGTTAGTTAATTGAAAGAGTGTTATAAAAATAAAGGATGAAAAGGGTGGGAAAATTTTTTTGGAACACCCAAACTCGGCCGCCCAAGGGCATTAGGAATTTCATTTTGGTCTTGTTTCATGCAAGACTTAATTAGCCATACACTCTTTCTTGATTACAACTTGAACACTCTCTTTCTCTCTCACATAAGCAATAGTCTTTCTCTCCTTCTTCTCTCAAGATTCTCTAAATCTTTGGCTGATTTCCAAGTGATTATTGGCTGAACTTGAAGCTACTTGTTGGCTGAAATTTTGGGTTCAAGAAGAGGGACAAGGCTTGGTGTAACACTACCTAGCAAGTAAGTGTTTGGAAGGCTTGTGGGTATCACGATTTGAGGTCCTCCACCTTGAAGGATTACTGCTCAAAAACATCATCATCTTCAAAGATTACGACCCTTTTGAGCTGCTGAAAGATAGTTTATTCCAGCCTCTATATGGCTGTCCATAATGCTCGTTTTAGTTTTACATAGCTTGCTTTTCACATAATATGGGTTTGTTTTACACATATATTTGTCACCTAAAGAACATGATTTATCAGTTTTATAATCATGTTTCAAAATATATATCCCTTGCATTTTTCAGAAAGTTTAAGAGCTTAAACTTTGATTTTATCTTCTAACAAACCATTCAATAATGATTCAACTAATATTCCTATTTTGCATGTTTGAAATCCATGAGTAAAGCATTTACTCAGATGTCTGTAGTTGTTTATGCTTGTGGGAACAAGCA
The DNA here is from genome assembly GCA_025506515.1 of Flaveria trinervia. NCBI lineage: Eukaryota > Viridiplantae > Streptophyta > Magnoliopsida > Asterales > Asteraceae > Flaveria > Flaveria trinervia. The sequence goes on from CM046456.1 coordinate 39,127,194, forward strand.
TGAAGGTAAAGCTATTATGAACTTGGATTGGTAGACATTCATATAGATGAATGTAGAAGCAACAGGTTGCTGCCAAAGTTCATAGATATTTTTGGGATGCAAATATTGGACTGACCTGCATCTCAAATATTACTACATGGAATCTTCTTGATTGATCATAAGTAATTTTGAGTAAAGGCGAACATCATTTGGTATCCTTTGACCTGAGACACATATTGGGTCTTGATATTTACCGAATATTATATTTTGGCTTAGTTTACATAAGTCTGAGTTCAGGTATGATATAAGGTAAATGTGAGAGACGTATGTTGTCAAGATGGGATTTGTCCCTCTTATTCGTTGAGAGTAAGATGTTTAAGGCCTGTTAAAGTTGAATCATCGGAGAATGATGATTCTGTGTCTCTAGGATTTAACATGACATCTGAAACAAAAGGATAGATGATTAATTCACCTAAAACATTTCAAGTAAGGTACTTGAGGGCAAGACCCAATATGTATCTCAGGTCTGAGGATAAAATGATATTCGCCTTTACTCAATATCTCTTATGACTAATCATAAGGATTCCATGAAGAATAATTGAGAGCGGGTCGGTTCAATATCTATATCGCATAGATACCAATGAACCTTGGTAGCAACCTTTTGCTTTATATTCATACCTTATGAATATCAACCATCCAAGTTCATTATAGTCTTACATTCATAGTTGTTCCCACAAGTATGATCGACTACGAACATTTAAAATAACTTATTTATTTACGGATTTAAACATGCAAAAGGAAGAACAAATGAAATTTATAACCAAATAATAAGGTCAAATAACATAAGTTCCAATATCTAAATACAAAGTTTGATCAAGTCCAATCACTAGAATATCGAAGTCCTTGGCCACAAGTATGACTTTCATGCTTGACCTATCTAGGAGCTTCGTGAATGGATCCGCAACGTTTTGATCGGTGTGAACTTTGCGAATACATATCTTTCCCTTTTCAACTTCATCCCTTATGTAGTTGAATCTTCATTCAATGTGCTGAGTCTTTTGATGAGCATGAGGTTTCTTGATGAGCAATCGCACCCTCGTTGTCACAAAAGATCTCTAGGGGGTCTTGAATGGTAGCAACCACCCCTAGATCAGCAATGAACTTCCTAAGCCATGCAGCTTCTTGAGCTGCCAATGAAGCGGCGTTATATTCTGATTCTGTTGTAGATAGTGCCACTACATCTTGCTTTGAGCTCTTCCAAGAGACTCCTCCTCCATTCATAATGAAGACATATCCCGAATGTGATCGAGAATCATCTCGATCAGTTTGCAAACTCGCATCCGTGTAACCCTTTACAACGAGCTCCTCCTCACCGGATCCATATATTAAGAACATATCCTTAGTGTTCCTAAGGTATTTCAGAATACTTTTAACAACCATCCAATGACTATTACCGGGATTCTGTTGATATCTACTTGTCATGCTTAGAGCACATGACACGTCCGGTCTAGTACATATCATTGCATACATGATGGATCCTATAGCAGATGCATATGGGACTCCATTCATTATTTCTTGTTCAACCTTTGAACTAGGGCATTGAGATGAGCTCAATATAGTCCCCTTTTGAATAGGTACTAACCTCCTTTTAGAATTCTCCATCTTGAACTTCTTCAAGATCTTTTCAATGTATGCACTTTGGTTAAACCTATTAATCGCCTTGATCTATCTCTATAGATCTTTATTCCCAAAATATAGGCGGCTTCACCAAGATCCTTAATGGAAAAACAGCTTCGAAGCAAGTTTTTTACACCATCCAAGGTTGGAATGTCATTTCCAAAAAGTAGAATGTCATCGACATATAATACAAGGAAAGTAATAATGCTCCCACTAGGTTTCTTATACACACAAGCTTCATCAGCGTTTTTGATGAAGCCAAATTTATTTACTTCATCATCAAAACGGTGATTCCAACTTCTTGACGCTTGTTTCAATCCGTAGATTGATTTCTTTAACTTGCATACCTTGTTAGGATGTTTTGGATCGACAAAACCTTCAAGCTGTTCCATATGGACATCTTCCTCAAGATATCCATTAAGGAAAGCGGTTTTGACATCCATTTGCCAAATTTCATAGTCATAATATGCTACTATGGCAAATAATATCCTAATAGACTTTAGCATTGCCACAGGGGAGAAAGTTTCATCATAATCAATCCCTTGAGTTTGAGTGAAACCTTTTGCTACGAGTCTAGCTTTATACGTATCCAAGTTTCCATGCATATCGGTTTTCTTCTTGAAAACCTACTTACTTCCAACTATGACTTAAGAGGTGGTGTAACCAATTCCCAAACTTGGTTATCATACATGGATTGCATTTCAACGTTCATGGCTTCTTGCCATTTGTCAAAGTCAAGTTTTGACATTGCATCATGGTATGTGGTTGGTTCATCCGAATCTACCACATAGCATCCATCCATGAGAAATCCATATCTCTCGGGAGGAACACTAATTCTACCAGATCTATGAACGTTTTGTGTATCTAGATCATCCATATGATCATTCTCAACATCCTCATGCTCATTGCTAGTATCAACCAATTGTGTATCGTTTTGTGAATCTTGAACCTCTTCAAGTTCCACTGCTATTCCACTATTTTCTTTCGAAAGGAACTTAGTTTCCAAGAACTCTGCTTTTCGAGCAATAAACACTTTCTGCTCTGTTGGATCATAGAAATAATATCCAATACAATCTCTAGGATATCCAATGAAGATACACTTTGTGGATCGGGCTTCCAGTTTGTTTTGAGTGTATTGCTTAGGATAATCATCACACCCCCAAACTTTTAAATATGACAATGATGGAACCCTTCCATGCCATACTTCGAAAGGTGTCCTTTCCACTTTCTTGGTTGGGGCCATATTTAGAATACGGGCCGCGGAGAGCAATGCGAAACCCCAAAATGATAGAGGTGGCGTACTTCTAGCCATCATAGATCGAACCATATCCAATATAGTCCGATTCCTCCTCTCAGACACACCATTATGTTGTGGTGTTCCAGGTGGAGTAAGTTGTGAGACAATCCCACAACTTCTAAGATATTCTTGAAATTCACTACTAAGGTATTCACCTCCTCTATCTGTACGAAGAATCTTGACCGTTTTATTGAGTTGATTTTCTACTTCATTCTTGAAGATTTTGAACATTTCAAAAGATTCATGTTTGTGTCTTAATAAGTACACATACCCATATCGACTATAGTCATCGGTAAAGGTAATGAAGTATCTTTCACCATTCCTAGTTGTTGGTTTAAAAGGTCCACATACATCTGAATGTATGATCCCTAATAAATCTTTTGCCCTTTCATTAGTCCCACTAAAGGGGCCTTTGTTATTTTACCTTGTAAACAAGACTCACAAACATCAAATGAATCATTTTCATTGGTTTTCAAAAGACCATTCTTTTGAAGTTTTTGCATACGATTCTTGTTTATGTGACCAAGGTGACAATGCCAAAGATAGGAATCACTCAAATTAAGTTTGAGCTTCTTGGTGGTTGCTTGGTACATAGAGCTATCATATGTTGTGTTATTATGAACCAATTCATAAATACCATTACAAGGTATAGCTTTAAAATAAAACACATGATTTAAAGAAACATGAATATCATTGTCAACAAACATTAAATCATAATCATATTGTCTTAAATGGGAAACAGAAATAATGTTCCTAGTCAAGCTAGGAGCATAAAATACATTCTTCAAAATGACTTCCAACCCACTTGGAAGCTTCAAAATGTAGTCTCCTTGGGCTTCCACGTGAACCTTTGCACCATTGCCCATAAAGAGACTTATTTCCCCTTTTGCATAATGTTCACTTCTTTTGAACCCCTGCAACAAATTGCAAATATGAGTTCCACATCCAGTATCTAATACCCATGTGTTAGAAGAAATAACATTAAGCTCAACATGTATCATAAACATTGTCCTGAAGTTTGCCCCGCGTCCCTCTTCGATCTCAACGCTTTGAGATAGACCGGAGAATTACGTTTCGAATGGTCTACTTCACCACACTCAAAACACGGGTCATCTTGAGCAACGTTTTGCTTCTTCTCTTTCGGTTTGGGTGGCTGCATTTTTGCTTTACCCTTACCCTTTCCTTTGACGTGTCCCTTCCCTTTGGCAACACTTGCCCTAGGGTCGGGGAGGTGCCTTTTCCTACTACCACCTTCATTGATCGTAAGGACCGGTAGAACCTTTCTACCCATGCCTGCCTCGGCCGTTTTGAGCATTGAGTGAAGCTCACCAATGCTCTTGTCCCATCCATTCATGTTATAGTTCATAACGAAGCTATCAAACTTCTTGGATAGGAAGTTGAGGATCAAATCCGTTGCCAACTCGTTGGACACACGACAGTTAAGCCTTTCGAGGCGATCAATGTGGCTCTTCATCTTGAGAACGTAAGATGATACCGATTGGGTCTCGTCCATTCGACATGCATGAAGTGCCCGAACAGTTTCGAAGCGCTCCACCGTTGATTATTGTTGGAACATTTCCTTCAACTGGGTGATCATGTCATAGGCATTGTGGTTCTCAAAGTCTTTTTGCAAATCGGGTATCATACTCGCCAGCATGAGACACGAGACTTGCAAGAGTCTTCGGTGTACTTGACCCATTTGGCAAAGGCCTCTACGTCATTTTCATTGGGTTGATCGGGAATGGGATCGTCTAACACATAGGACATCTTTTCTTGTTTGAGAACAATTCTCAAATTTCGGTACCAATCCATGAAGTTCCCATGGTTTAGACGTTCCTTTTCAAGGATGGTTCTTAGTGATAGGTTATGGACGGTCGGGATTGCGTTGTTGTTGTTAGCCATGTATAATATTACAAAGTTCCATTTTAGTATTCATTGATATAATAATATTTCATTTATTAATACCCTTTTATGTCTCATAGACGATTAATAAATAAAATTTTTAGAATCCAACGTTACATTTAAATATCGGTTAGGTGACCTTTATCCCTTTATTTAAATTAACAAGGTAGTCACGTTTGACAATTGTAATCTATTACAATTTCTAGTGTATGGGATCGGTTAAACATCTTATGTTTGTTTGGCATGTTTATCCCATCAACACCCTTTGTACGTCATGCTTTGGTGATCCTAATGCATGATTTCCAAACTATGTCGTCCTACGTACACACACGTGTGAGTTTACTACATAAGTGGTTAGGTGACATTTATCCCACAAACATGGTATTCTCACCTCAAGTTACAAGTTCCCTCAAAATGGTTAGGTGACCTTTATCCCACTAAGAGTTTGCAAGTAACCTAAGTGTTGTGTAAAAGGATGGTGTTAAACTTGTTTCAAAAGGGATTATGTTTCAAAAGGGACCTTTATCCCATTGGACCTGACCCTGAAGGAAAATCAGTGGGTCAAACTCACTATCGATCAATGATAGGTTCACTTATGTATTTAATAGCCAGTAGGCCTGACATTATGTTTGTGTTTGTGTGTGTGCTAGATATCAAGCTCATCCAAAAGAATGACATGTGAAGGCAGTCAAGAGGATATTCAGATATCTGAAGGGCAAACCAGCTCTCAGATTATGGTATCCAAATGAAGGAGAATTCAATCTCTATGCCTACACAGACAGTGATTATGGAGGATGCAACTTTAACAGAAAATCCACTTCTGGCGCTTGTCAATTTCTTGGTCCCAGACTAGTATCCTGGCAATGCAAGAAGTAGACAAATGTGTCTGTGTCCACAGCCAAAGCTGAGTATATTGCTGCTTCAGCATGTTGCTCTCAAGTTCTCTGGATTTAAAACCAGATGCTTGATTATGGTTTTAACATTTTGCATACACCAATTTATATTGACAATACAGCTGCTGTCTTTATAACTAATAATCCAGTTCAGCACTCAAAAATAAAACATATTGAAATCATATATCATTTTTTGAGAGACTGTGCTGAAAAGGGTTTAATCAAATTGATTCAAGTACCAACATAAAATCAATTAGCTGATTTTTTTTACCAAGGCATTTGAACCTAGTAGGTTTGAATTTTTGGTTTAGTCAATTGGCATGATTAACCTTGAGTAAAACTTTGAAAAATATCAAAAATATTTAAAAAAAACATCAGAAAAACCACAAAAAGAAATCAAGTCATATGAAGAAAAGAATCATGGGAAATGATAAAATTACAGTCGTTATATCATTCATTATGGTTAATTTCAAAATGTAAAAGACTGAAATGACTTACAAGATATGTTGGTAGGTTCAACTTGGAAGAAAAGATACATGCAGTGATGAATTAAAGACATATTCAATTGTGAAACACTCATAACTAAGTACAGGTATGTATTGGCTTATCTGAATGCATGTGTGTAGTAACCTAAACACACCAGGTAATGATACTTTATGAATCTCTTTCACCACATCATGTTTCTGTTGGATTCTATGTGCCCAAGACACATAGAATATTGATGCGGTTAGTACGTTCTGATCCAAGTCGGGTTATACCCAATAACAAGCTTAGCAAACACCAATTAATATTCAATTGATGATATGATCATGTAATTGAATAATAACACCAAATTTAGAAAATGGATTTTCTAAATAAGTTGCATGAGAGATGGAACAACTTCTTAGGATATTTTGTTCAAGAATATTACTTAATGTTATCTAAGCTAGTTAGATAACATTAAGTAATTAAAAGAGTGTATAAGTTATACAACTAAATGTTAATTGTACAAACTTGCAAGGGACTAATCTATAAAGTTTGTTTAGTGAAATTTCAAGAGGGAAAATATTTGGTCAAGTGATATTCGGCCGCCCAAACCCTCTCCAATGAGAGGGTTTTTTACCATCTTGAACACTAATGACTTATGAGCTGGTCTAACACACTACCACATCATATCACACACACATGTAAAGTGATTTTCGAAGTCTTTTCTCTCCCAAAAGAGTTCTCGGCTTTTTCAGCTGATTGAGTGGATTTGGAATCACTCTTGGTGTTAATCTCCCTAACAAGAAGAGTGTTTGCACATTGCTTGGGGTATACTAGCTTGAGGACCTCCTCTTCTTGGAGTCTTGGCCGATTTTGACATCTCCATGTTCATCAAATCCACGTTTTTTGGCAGCCCTTTTGGAAGTATTGTTCTCAACTGCTGAAGGTAGTTTTGGCAGCTTGTTAATGGCTGTCTATTATGCTTGTTTTATGTGTTCATAGCTTGCTTATTCACATATTTAGATCCTTTGATTTTGGGTTTGCTTTTTACATTCAAATGGTCACCTAAAGAACATAATTTTCAGCTTATAAGTAAGTCAATAATATGTTGTTATTCCGCTGCGTTTTTAATAAGTTTAATGGGTTAAACTTAGTTTTATGTTCTTGCAAACCCAACAATGGCATCAAGAGCCGGTTATGTGGATAACTTGCTTGTTCTTGTTCTTTAAAATCGGTTTTAAAAGTTTTTAATCAACCTATTAGAGGCTGATTTCGGCTGATTTAGTAAACCCCAAGTCTTTCATAGTTATATCTTCATGCTTATGATTAAACTTTGAAAGATGGGAACATCAATTGTTGATAATTTTGGACGTTGTTTGTTTGGACAAACAATTCCAAATTTTCAGTTTATGTTGGCTGAAAATTTTGGGTTTGATGGGGTTTATTTAGTTTGTTGAACGATGTTTATGGTTGTTCTCTTGATAGTGCATAACCTAGCTTTTGGCCTTGTGTTTTTGGATGATTGGAATGGTTGTTTTATTCATTCAATTGGGTTATAATATTCATGTTTATTATTTGGGTTGTAATTATTTATTCATTTGGTTATCTAATTAATAGATTAGGTGCATTTCTTTTATTAGAAAAATGTATTAGGATACAATTTTTGTAATAGGAAGATGCACAAGATCAAGACCCAAAGATGGACATCAAAGACATGGAACTTGAAGCATATGGATGCAAGTTCAAGTGGAGGCCTATGATGACCTCATTTTGTGTTGATTTCAACCCTTAGGAAAGACCAAATGACCACACTTGTGATGGCAAACAAGTGTGGTCACAATAGTAGCTAAGGTTATGCACATTATGGTTGTTTATGCTTATGCTTATTTGATTGTATGGTTGGAATTTTGACATGCATTACAAACTAATTAACAACTTAACAAGTTATAAAAGATGGTTCTTAATCATTAAAATGTAACAAAGGTTATTAAAATGATTTAATGTTTTTAAAGATTAAAATAGGTTTTAATCAAAGGACCATGGGGTACCTTGTATTTGAAAGCATGCAAATACAAGTACATAGAGTTTTCTAAACTAGAATTATGAAATCTCTTAACTTTTGACCAACAAGTTTAACACCGTCTTTTTGCACAATACTTGAATCATTTGGAAACTCTTAATGGGATAAAGGTCACCTAACAATTTAGAGGAAACTTATGATTTAAGGTGAGGATACCACATTTGTGGGATAAAGATCACCTAACCACTTATGTGGGTAAAGTCACATGTGTGTGCAAGTAGGGTAACTTGATTTGCAAACCATGTTAAATGGATCGCCTAAATATGGTTTCCAACTGGTATTGATGGGATTAACATGCCGACTTTACATATGATGTTTAAAGTCAATCCCATACCTCTAGAACTTGTAAATGGTTGCAACCGTCAATCGTTGACCACCTTATTAATTAAATGTAATGTTGGGTTCTAAACTTTAATACAAAATGACCTTCAAAGGCATTAATTATTAAAATAACAATATCGAAAATACTAAAATAGATCTTTGTTAAATTTTGTAGATGGCCACCAACAATGAAAATCACGATAACTCATCCACGTCCAACCAATCATTACGAGCGATCCTCCAAAAGGAACGTCTAATCATAACAACTTTATTGATTTGTATCGAAACTTGAGAATCGTTCTCAAGCAAGAGAGAAGATCATATGTTTTAGACGACCCTATCCCCGATCAACCTATTGAGGATGATGAGGAGGCCTACAACGATTGGCTCAAGTACACTGAGGACTCTGTCCAAGTGTCTTGTCTCATGCTAGCGAGCATGACTCCGGATCTCCGAAAGGAGTATGAACATCACGAAGCATATGACATGATAACCCAGCTGAAGGAAACGTTCCACACGCAAGCAAGGTTGAGCGCTTCGAAACGGTTCGAGCACTCCATGCATGTCGTATGGATGACAACCAATCTGTTTAATCTTATGTACTTAAGATGAAAAGTCATATTGACCGCCTCGAGAGGCTTAATTGTCCTGTCTTGAAGGAATTGGCCACGGATTTGATCCTTAATGGCCTTACCAAGAAGTTCAAGACATTCGTATTGAACTACAATATGAATGCTTGGGACAAAAGCATTGGTGAGCTTCACTCAATGCAGAAAACGGCCGAGGCGGCCATGGGTAAAAGGGTTTTACCCATTCTCACCATCAATGAAGGTGGGAACAAGAAAAGGCCTCATCCCGCACCAAAAGCAAAGGTTGCCAAGGGTAAGGGACCCGTATGGGGAAAGGGGAAAGGGGTGGCAAGGGTGCCACCCAAACCACAAGAGAAGAAGCAAAAGGTTGCTACCAATGACCCATGCTTCAAGTGTGGGGAGATTGGACATTGGGCAAGAAATTGTCATGTCCATCTCCAAGAGTTGAAAGCCAAGAGGGATGCCAGGCAAACCTCAGGTACAATATACATGATTCATATTGATCTTAATGTTACATCTTTAAACACATGGGTATTAGATACCGGATGTGGAACTCATATTTGCAATTTGTTGTAGGGGTTCAAAAGAAGTAGGGACTTCAATCAAGGGGATGTTAGCCTCTTCATGGGCAATGGAACCAAAGTCCAAGTTGAAGCTCGTGGGGACTACATCCTAATACTTCCAAGTGGCTTGGATGTTATTTTGAAGAATGTTTTGTATGCTCCTAGTTTTACTAGGAACATTATTTCTGTATCCTAATTAAGACATCATGATTATGTATTATCTTTTGTTGGAAATGATATTCATGTTTCTTTAAATGATATGTTCTATTTTAAAGCAATTCCCATTAATGGTATTTATGAATTGGTTAATGAAAATGCTTTAAATAGTTCATTGCATCATACTAACACCAAGAAACTCAAGTTGGATTTGAGTGAAACCTATCTTTGGCATTGTCGTCTTGGTCATATAAACAAGAAACATATACAAACACTTCAAAAGAATGGTCTTTTAAAAACAAATGAATGTGATTCATTTGATGTATGTGAATCTTGTTTACAAGGAAAAATGACTAAGGCACCCTTTAGTGGAACTAACGAAAGGGGAAAAGATTTATTATGAATCATACATTCGGATGTATGTGGTCCTTTTAAGCCAATGTCTAGGAATGGTGAAAGATACTTCATTACCTTTACCGACGATTATAGTCGCTATGGGTATGTGTACTTATTAAGGCACAAAGATAAAGCTTTTGAAATGTTCAAAATCTTCAAGAATGAAGTGGAAAATCAACTCAACAAGTCGATTAAAGTTCTCCGCACCGATAGAGGAGGTGAATACCTAAGTGATACTTTTCAAGACCATCTTAGGGGTTGTGGGATTGTCTCACAACTCACTCCACTTGGAACACCATAACATAATGGTGTGTGTGAGAGGAGGAATCGAACCTTACTGGATATGGTTCGATCTATGATGGCTAGAAGCATATTACCTCTATCATTTTGGGGTTACGCTTTGCTCTCCGCGGCCCGTATTCTAAATATGGCCCCAACCAAAAAGGTGGAAAGGACACCTTTTGAGATATCGCATGGAAGTGTTCCATCCCTATCATACTTAGGGGTCTGGGGTTGTGAGGCTTATGTTAAGACTCACACCCCAAACAAATTGGAAGTCCGTCCACCAAGTGTATCTTTGTTGGATACCCTAGAGATTCTATGGGATATTATTTCTATGATCCACTGGAACAAAAGGTGTTTGTTGCCAGAAAGGGTGAGTTCTTAGAAGCAAAGTTCCTTATGGAAGGAACTAGCAGTAGAACATTGGATCTTGAGGAGGATCAAGAACCACAACCTGATGCATGTTGGTTGAAACTAGCACTCAACATGAGGATGTTGAACATGATCAAATGGTTGATCAATACACACAAAATGTTCGCAGAGGTGGTAGAACTAGTAATCTATGTGAAAGATACTGATTTTTCATGGATGGATGCTATATGGTAGATTCAGATGAACCAACCACATACCATGATACAGTGTCCAATTCGGATTGGGACAAATGGCTTGAGGCCATGAACGTTGAGATGCAATCCATGTATGACAATCAAGTTTGGGAACTTGTTGTACCATCTCTTAATTCCAAGGTAGTTGGAAGTAAGTGGGTTTTCAAGAAGAAAACCGATATGCATGGGAACTTGGATACTTATAAAGCTAGACTTGTAGCAAAGGGTTTCACTCAACTCAAGGGGTTGATTATGATGAAACGTTCTCACCTGTTGCGATGCTAAAGTCTATAAGGATATTGTTTGCCATAGCTGCTCATTGTGATTATGAGATTTGGCAAATGGATGTCAAAATCGCTTTCCTAAATGGATATCTTATGGAAGATGTCTATATGGTTCAGCCTGAAGGTTTTGTCGATCCAAAACATCCTAATAAAGTATGCAAGTTAAAGAAATCAATCTATGGATTGAAACAAGCATCGAGAAGCTGGAATCATCGTTTTGATGAAGAGGTAAAGAAATTGGCTTCATCAAAAACGCTGATGAGGCTTGTGTGTATATGAAGGCTAATGGGAGCACAATAACTTTCCTAGTATTGTATGTTGATGATATACTACTATTTGGAAATGACATTCCAACCTTGGAAGGTGTAAAAACCTGGCTTGGAAGTTGTTTTTCCATTAAGGATCTTCGAGAAGCCGCCAATATTCTAGGAATAAAGATCTATACGGATAGATCAAGGCGGTTGATTGGTTTGAATCAAAGTGCATACATTGATAAGATCTTGAAAAGATTCAAGATGGAGAACTCTAAGAAAGGTACCGTACCTATTCAAAGAGGAACGATATTGAGTACGACTCAATGTCCTAGCTCAAAGGATGAGCAAGATAAAATGAAGGCAATCCCATACGCATCTGCTATTGGATCCATCATGTATGCAATGATATGCACTCGACCGGACGTGTCATGCGCCTTAAGCATGACAAGTCGCGACCAGCAAAATCCTGGAAACAGTTATTGGATGGCTGTTGAGAACATACTTAAGTACCTAAGGAGGACGAGAGATGTGTTCCTAATCTATGGATCTGGTGATGAGGAACTCGTTGTAAAAGGTTACACGGATGCGAGTTTCCAAACCGATCGTGATGATTCTCGGTCACAATCGGGATATATTTTCATTCTGAATGGAGGAGCGGTCTCTTGGAAAAGCTCCAAATAGGATGTGGTGGCTCTATCAACTACAGAATCAGAATACATCGCCGCCTCATTGGTAGCTCAAGAAGCTGCATGGTTAAAGAAATTTATTGCCGATCTGGGGGTTGTCCCTTCCATTCAGGAACCCCTAGAGATCTTTTGTGATAACGAGGGTGCGATTGCTCAAATCAAGGAACCTCGTGCTCATCAAAAGACTAGGAACATTGAGCGGAGATTCAACTACATACGAGATGAAGTTGAAAAAGGAAAGATATGTATTCGCAAAGTTCACATGGATCAGAACATTGCGGATCCTCTCACGAAGCTCCTTGAAAAGGCAAAGCATGAAGGTCATACTTGTGCCATGGGACTTCGATATTCTAGTGATTGGATTTGATCTGTAAATTTTGTATTTGGATATGTGGAACTGTTTATTATTTGAATAAAATTATTTGGTTATAATGTTTCAATTAATGTTCCAATTTAGCATGTTTAATCCATGAATAAATTGTTTACTCTAAATGTCCGTAGTCGTTCATACTTATGGAACAAGTGTGAGGGTAACATTATTATGAACTTGGATTGGTTGATATTCATAAGGAATGAATATAGAGCAATTGGTTGCTACCAAGGTTCATAGATATTTGTGGGATGCAAATATTGGACTGACCCGCATCTCAAATTTTTCTACATGGAATCTTATTGATTGATCATAACTAAATTTGAGTAAAGGCGAATATCATTTGGTATCCTCCGACCTGAGATACATATTGGGTTTTGATATTCACCAAGTATTATACCTTGAGCTAATTCTTCACTGTCCTGAAATAATGGAAAGCACATAAGGGTATGTTCAGGTATGACACGAGGTGTTTGTGAGAAACGTATGTAGTCAAGATGGAATTTGTTCCTCTTATTCGTTGAAGGTTAGATGTCTAAGGCCTGATAAGTTAAATCAACAAGGAATGATCACTCTGTGTTCTTGGATTTAACATGACAGCTGTAACAAAAGGATAGATGATTAATTCACCTAAATCATTTCAAGTAGGATACTTGAATAAGATGATGTTATTGAATGGCTATAAGTCATGCGTATTAAGGGTAGGAAACCGTTGTTAGGCGGTATTTACTGCTTGCATCAATCTTCTATGAATCTTGGGCTAGTGGGAGATTGTTGGATTCTATGTGCCCAAGACACATAGAATATTGATGCGGTTAGTATGTTATGATCCAAGTCAGGTTATACCCAATAACAAGCTTAGCGAACACCAATTAATATTCAATTGATGATATGATCATGTAATTGAATAATAACACCAAATTTAGAAAATGGGTTTTCTAAATAAGTTGCATGAGAGATGGAACAACTTATTAGGATATTTTGTTCAAGAATATTACTTAATGTTATTTAAGTTAGTTAGATAACATTAAGTAATTAAAAGAGTGTATAAGTTATACAACTAAATGTTAATTGTACAAACTTGCAAGGGACTAATCTATAAAGTTTGTTTAGTGAAATTTTAAGAGGGCAAATATTTGGTCAAGTGATATTCGGCCGCCCAAACCCTCTCCAATGAGAGGGTTTTTACCTTCTTGAACACTAATGATTATGAGCTGGTCTAACACACTACCACATCGTCTCACACACACATGCAAAGTGATTTTCGAAGTCTTTTCTCTCCCAAAAGAGTTCTCGGCTTTTTCAGCTGATTGAGTGGTTTTGGAATCACTCTTGGTGTTAATCTCCCTAACAAGAAGAGTGTTTGCACATTGCTTGGGGTATAATAGCTTGAGGACCTCCTCTTCTTGGAGTCTTGGCCGATTTTGACATCTCCATCTTCATCAAATCCACGTTTTTTGGCAGCCCTTTCGGAAGTATTGTTCTCAACTGCTGAAAGGTAGTTTTGGCAGCTTGTTAATGGCTGTCTATTATGCTTGTTTTATGTGTTCATAGCTTGCTTATTCACATATTTAGATCCTTTGATTTTGGGTTTGCCTTTTACATTCAAATGGTCACCTAAAGAACATATTTTCAGCTTATAAGTAAGTCAATATATGTTGTTATTCTGCCATGTTTTCAATAAGTTTAATGGGTTAAACTTAGTTTTAGGTTCTTGCAAACCCAACAGTTTCATCTTTGTTTTGCTGAGCAAAGACCTCATGAAACTTGCACATAGTGCAGATGTCATGATCCAAAAGATTCCCAATGTGGAACACATCCAAAATTGGATGAATCAACAAAATAATACATTCCAAGTGAATGATCAAAAGAATCCTATCATGGATCACCTTCCAAAGTGAAGTGAAAAGAATCCCAATGTGGATCAACATGAAAAAGGATCAAATTAAAAGAATCGCAATGAGGATCAGTGAATATGAGATTTCATAACTTAAATAACATGGTAAGAAAAGTTGTGACAAAGTTCTACCATGCATTGTATAAGGATGGTTGATCATTCCATGCTTATGTGTGTGAGGTACACATTGAATAATAATCAACCAAAACATGATAAAAGTCATTTGCATCAAAATATCAACCAGGTATGAACTTAAGAGGACAAACATACCTTCAATCTTCAAGTTCATAATCATGTCCATATAATTATAATGGATGCACATGTGTATGTAAGATTGATATGATCCCAACAAAGAGATTTTTCTCTTCATTATTAATATTAATCAAAAAATTATTCAAAAATTTTAAAATCTTTAAAGTTTCTCTCCAAATGTGGACATAAACTTTAGGCGGAGTAATTTAAAATTTTGGAGTTAGTTCAAATTTTTGTTTATTAACCAAATTTTGAAAAACAAAACAAAAGGAATTTTAGTTGCTGTTGTTGCAATAAGTCAACCATTATATCTCAGCTTATGCAGATTCTTAGAAGCATGATAGACCCAAGATCTGTCAAAATTAGGAAACTTGTATTTGTTGTAACATACAAGTCAATCCAAGCAAAAAATTGCAACTCCAACAGCCAACTTCATAAGAAAAATCAATCAAGGACACCTCTTTATATGATGAATAATCAATTCTGTGACATCCGTCGCCTTAAGGTCCGTCGAACGACATAAATAAGCATAGAAATATTTTAATTATTCTTCCTTTTCTTCATGAACTCCTGCTTTAAGGAATCATGTCTGCTTATTTTCTCTTGTGCCTGTACTTCCTCCGAGAACGTATGTTAAGCATAAACCTTTTATAAATTTCATCACCATTACCACCAAATATCATTTTTTTTAATTTCGACCATTGTCATTAATAAAACCATTTTAGACTATCAAATGCCATTAAACACGCTTTTAACCTTAATATAACGAACATTTTAAGGTCGTAATCAACCGAAACAAATTTTGGGAAACTCGAGGGTTAAGTGCAGGGACTAAACTTTAAATTTTGCAAACTTGGGCTAGGTATATAAACCCCATTCCCAGCCATTCCTCACTCACTTCATCTTCTTCACCTCTTCACTCCCTACACACACATTTTCTTCATTCTAGCACCAAAATCTACCCGTGTGGTCTCGTTTTCGTCGTCTAGTCTTCATCTACAGCCTCATCTACTCATTTCTAGCAGGTAGACGACTTTGGTTGTCTCTTTTCTTGTCTTTTTACTGTTGTGTTTTCTAGGGTTTCGGGTGCTCGGGTTCATCCGAGCACATAAGGTCGTGTGGGTGCGTGTGAGGTCTTTCTGCTTGTGTTTCATGTTTGTGTATGTTTGTTGAGTGTTTCTGGAAGTCCTCGTGGTATAAAACTCGCGTTAGAGCAGCTCGAGGGCTGCTCAGCCCGGCCACAATCACGATTCTACAGTTCAGGCGACTAGGTCTGTCATGCGATTGAGCCGTGTGACTGAGTGAGTCGTGCGACTGATTCATGCGTCTAAGTCAATCTTGCGACTGAGTTGTGCGACTAGGCATGTCGTGCGACTGAGTCGGGCGACTGGGTGTTTGTATGCGATTGAGCCGTGCGACTGAGTGAGTCGTGCGACTGAGTTGTGAGTGTGGAAGCCTTGATCACTACCGAAACATGTGCCCCAGGCTGAATCGGGCACCGGGTCAACAAGGGAACAACCAGCAGGAAGTGATGGCTATAGCTGGAAATCAAGGCCCGACCAATTAGGGGAATACAGCTCGGGGACGTGCATTCGTCATTGGAGCCAACGATGCTCGTCAGGACCCAAATGTTCTCACGAGTATGCACTTACTCAATAATCACTTTGCATCTATACTGTTTGATACTGGAGCAGACAATAACTTTATATCTTCTGAGTTTGTGCAATTGCTTGATTTGAGCCCTAGTAGGCTACAAACTAGCTACTCTGTAGAAATGGCCAATGGTAGGATTGTTCAGGCCGACAGGATTATTAGGAAATGCTCAATAATATTAGAGAATCACACCTTCGATATAGACTTGATACCCTTTGAGCTAGGAAGTTTCGACGTGATTGTGGGAATGGATTGGTTGTCGAAACACGGGGCCGAGATTGTCTTTCGAGACAAGGTAGTGCGAATCCCTATATCAGACGGGGGAGTACTCAGAGTTCAAGGAGAAAGACCGGGGAGAAACTTAAAGCTTATTTCCTGCATGAAAGCACACCGGAGTTTACGAAAACAGTGCTACTCTTTTCTGGCTCATGTGGTGGAAAAGAAAGAGGAGGAACAGGAATTGACAAATATCCCCATAGTGCGGGATTACCCAGATGTATTCCCAGATGACTTGTTTGGTTTGCCTCCTCCATGACATGTGGTATTTCGCATTGAGTTGGTTCCTGGAGCTACACCGGTAGCAAAGACACCGTATCGGTTGGTACCGTCTGAAATGCAAGAGTTATCTAGACAGTTACAGGAACTAGAAGGGTTTTATTCAGCCGAGTCACTCACCTTGGGGAGCACCAGTGTTATTTGTCAAGAAGAAGGATGGGTCGTTCCGTATGTGCATCGACTACCGTGAGTTGAACAAATAACTGTGAAGAATCGGTATCCTCTCCCCAGGATCGACGACCTGTTTGATCAGTTGCAAGGAGCTTCGTATTTTTCCAAGGTCGACCTTCGATCTGGATATCACCAACTAAGAGTTTTCAAGGAGGACGTGCCGAAGACAGCATTTAGAAGTCGTTATGGGCACTATGAGTTCTTGGTCATGCCGTTCGGATTGACTAACGCACCAGCTGTGTTCATGGACTTGATGAATCGGGTGTGCAAACTTTACTTGGATAAGTTTGTGATCGTATTCATTGACGACATACATATCTACTCTCGATCGAAGGAGGACCATGAAGAACACCTTCGGGCAATACTGGAACTGTTAAGAGAAGAGAAACTTTTCGCCAAGTTCTCGAAGTGTGAATTCTGGCTGCGAGAGGTGAATTTTTTGGTCATGTGGTTAAAAAGACGTGATTCATGTAGATCCCGGCAAGATCGAAGTGGTAAAGAAATGGGATACACCCCAGGCACCTTCAGAGATACGGCAGTTCATAGGATTAGCCGGATACTATCGTCGTTTCATTGCGAACTTTTCAAAGATCGCTCAACCGTTGAGGTTGCTGACTCAGAAAGACAAGAAGTTTGATTGGGGATATGCGCAAGAACGGGCGTTCCAAACGCTGAAAGATAAGCTGTGCAATGCACCGATATTGTCCCTCACAGACGGAACTGATGATTTTGTGGTGTACTGTGATGCTTCGCATCAAGGGTTGGGATGTGTGCTAATGCAGAAAGACAAGGTGATTGCCTACGCTTCGTGACAACTTAAGGTGCACGAGAAGAACTACACGACTCATTATCTTGAGTTGGGCGCTGTAGTATTCGCACTTCAAATATGGAGGCATTACCTGTATGGAACCAAATTCATCGTATACACAGATCATAAAAGCCTTCAACATATTCTGGACCAGAAGGAACTCAATATGCGACAACAACGTTGGGTAGAGCTTCTTAATGACTACGATTGTGAAATCCGGTATCATCCGAGGAAAGCTAATGTGGTGGCTGATGCTCTAAGCCGCAAAGAACGCGTGAAACCACTACGTGCTCGAGCTTTTGGGATTGACCATTCAAACAAATTTGAAAGCTCAGATCCAAATTGCACAAGGTGAAGCGTTGAAGGAAGAAAACCTTGCGGGAGAAGAATTCCGAGGGTTGGACAAACAACTGATGTGCAACGACGATAGTGTGCAGTACTTCGTGAACCGTATATGGGTACCCAAGTGGGGAGGTGTACGTACCTTGGTCATGGATGAAGCACACAAGACATGATATTCTATTCATCCTGGCGCTGACAAGATGTACCACCATCTCAAAGATCTGTACTGGTGGCCAGGCCTAAAGAAAGACATTGCCACGTACGTCAGCAGATGCTTGACATGCTCGAAAGTTAAAGCTGAACATCAGAAACCATCGGGATTATTACAGCAACCTGAAATTCCCAAGTGGAAATGGCGAATATAGCCATGGACTTCATTACCAAACTCCCTAAAATGAGCAGCGAACATGACTCGATATGGGTCGTAGTGGGTCGAATGACGAAATCAGCACACTTCTTGCCAATCCGAGAAGACTACAAAATGGACAAGTTGGCGAGATTGTATATTAAAGAGGTCGTGACAAGACACGGAGTGCCGGTGTCAATCATATCCGACCGTGACGGCCGATTCACTTCACGATTTTGGCAAACACTACAGAAAGCAATGGGCACTCGATTAGACATGAGTACCGCCTATCACCGAACGAACCATACAAACGCTAGAAGACATGATGAGAGCGTGTGTAATCAACTTTGGTGGTAGTTGGGATACTCATTTGCCATTGATTGAATTCTCATACAATAACAGCTACCACACCAGCATTGGGTGTGCTCCGTTCGAAGCGTTGTACGGAAGGAAGTGTAGATCACCCGTTTGTTGGGCCGAGATTTGTGAAAGTCAGCTAACAGGCCCAGAAATCATTCAGGCAACAACTGACAAGATCTTCCAAATCAAAGATAGACTGAAAGCCGCTAGAGATCGCCAAAAGAGCTACGCCGACAACGTCGAAAGCCTCTAGAATTCAACGTTGGGGACCGAGTGTTACTCAAAGTCTCTCCTTGGAAAGGAGTTGTTCGGTTTGGAAAGAAAGGGAAGTTAGCCCCAAGATACGTTGGACCATTCGAGATTACAGAAAGAATTGGTCCAGTGGCTTACCGATTAAGGTTACCACAAGAACTCAGCAGTGTGCATGACTCTTTCCACGTGTCGAACCTCAAGAAGTGTTTGGCTGACGAATCACTTCACATACCCATTGACGATATCAAAATCGACGAAAAGCTTCATTTTATTGAGGAACCCATTGAGGTCATGGATCGTAAGGTCAAACAGTTGAAGCGCAGTAGAATACCAATGTTCGCGTAAGGTGGAATTCAAAACGAGGGCCAAAGTTTACATGGGAACGGGAAGATCAAATGAAACTCAAATACCCACACCTATTCATGGATGACTCTCTTGGACCTAACTCCAACTGAATTTCGGGACGAAATTCTCTCAACTGGGGGATACTGTGACATCCGTCGCCTTAAGGTCCGTCGAACGACATAAATAAGCATAGAAATATTTTAATTATTCTTCCTTTTCTTCATGAACTCCTGCTTTAAGGAATCATGTCTGCTTATTTTCTCTTGTGCCTGTACTTCCTCCGAGAACGTGTGTTAAGCATAACCTTTTATAAATTTCATCACCATTACCACCAAATATATAATTTTTTTTATTTCGACCATTGTCATTAATAAAACCATTTTAGACTATCAAATGCCATTAAACACGCTTTTAACCTTAATATAACGAACATTTTAAGGTCATAATCAACCGAAACAAATTTTGGGAAACTCGAGGGTTAAGTGCAGGGACTAAACTTTTAATTTTGCAAAATTGGGCTGGGTATATAAACCCCATTCCAACCATTCCTCACTCACTTCATCTTCTTCACCTCTTCACTCCCTACACACATTTTCTTCATTCTAGCACCAAAATCTACCCGTGTCGTCTCGTTTTCGTCGTCTAGTCTTCATCTACAGCCTCATCTACTCATTTCTAGCAGGTAGACGACTTTGGTTGTCTCTTTTCATGTCTTTTTACTGCTGTGTTTTCTAGGGTTTCGGGTGCTCGGGTTCATCCAAGCACATGAGGTCGTGTGGGTGCGTGTGAGGTCTTTCTGCTTGTGTTTCATGTTTGTGTATGTTTGTTGAGTGTTTTTGGAAGTCCTCGTGGTATAAAACTCGCGTTAGAGCAGCTCGGGGGCTGCTCAGCCCGACCACAGTCGCGATTCTGCAGTTCAGGCGACTTGGTCTGTGATGCGATTGAGCCGTGCGACTGAGTGAGTCGTGCGACTGAATCATGCGTCTAAGTCAATCGTGCGACTTAGTTGTGCGACTAGGCATGTCGTGCGACTGAGTCGTGCGACTGGGTGTTTGTATGCGATTGAGCCGTGCGACTGGGTGTTTGTATGCGATTGAGCCGTGCGACTGAGTGAGTCGTGCGACTGAGTTGTGCGACTGCGTTGTGCGACTAGGCATGTCGTGCGACTGAGTCGTGCGACTGAGTCGTGCGACTGAGTCGTGCGACTGAGTCGTGCGACTGTGTGTTTGTGTGCGATTGAGTCAGGTGACCGACTGAATGTATGTGATTGTGCGTGTTTTGCACGACTGGAGTCCAATCGCACGAATGAAGGTTCAATCGCACGAAAGTAGCTAATTCGCACGATTGGGGGTTGATTCGTGCGCATGGAGGTTGGGTCGTGCGAATGTGTGTGTTGTGTGGTGCGACTGAGTCCAATCGCACGAATGAAGGTTCAATCGCATGAAAGTAGCTAATTCGCACGATTGAAGGTTGATTCGTACGAATGGAACGTGGGTCGAGCGTCTGGTCTTGTTGTGTGTCTGATGATGAGTGTGAATTTCCCTTGAACGTCTGATGATGATAAGGCAACATCAGTAAAAGTATCATTGCTTGACCCCAAAGATTAAAGTCAACGCTATCAACATGCACATACTATTTCAATTGAAATAAACCTAACATTTTACAATTACCGACAACCCATTTGAAACTACAAATACTTAACAAGTGTCATCTTTCATAACAATGAGATCTTTACAAGGATGTTATAAGCAATGACGACTACTCGTAGTACTTGGATCTACATAAGATCTGATACGTGTGTCCGCTTGTGTGTGTGTGCCACCCACGAACGAACCGATACAACTCGAACCGACCAAACATTACTATGCTTTATACATGTCATTAATGCTTGACAATAACTGTCAATAGGTGTTTGACCGATCATTGCATTCAATTGTTGGAAATCTCGATCTTTCATACTTACCACATAATATGTGAGTTTCGTGGCCCCTTTTTATGCTTATACTATTTTACAAAAATTTACAAACATGGGGGAAAAGTATGCTCGCCCGTTTTCTATGCTGTACAACATACATACAATTTTCATACAAGGAATCAACGTGATACTGTGTTGCAAGTACTTATCTGATACATGATTTGGTCTGCTGTGTGGTTCTATCTTTGCAACTATTTAATTCCAGTGTGGGAACCGACGGCTAGGTATTGGTAGTACTACTGGGTTGACACCCCCACCCCTGTTCGATGGTATACTAGTTGGTACCATCAGTGGGCAGGAACGGGCCCTTGGGTGAATATATGCCGACAATTTCTTCGTGTACGTCGCTAGGTTTGTTTGCAAAGCTCATGTCATGTGATTTTACTTGTGTATATAACTGTATTCATGGTATTCCATATCATTTACTTTATACAGCATCACTTACACTCTTATTACTTAAACCTGCGAGCTCACCAACAATTTTGTTGACCATTTTGATTATATCTTTTCAGGTGATCATGCTAGCTGAGATTCTAGGTGTGCTGCCTTAGTGGAGACCCTAGGATGCATTTTCGGACTAAACTTGTCTTTTTGAATACAATTGTTGTAACTGTTTCAAACAACATTATACTTTGTAACTTGTTCCCGGGTTGTGGGAATTGCATACAATGTTATTACCTATGTTTATGCTTATGGCTATGTTGTCGTGAATACTGACTAAACACGACACAAGTCCCCTTGTTGTCGGGTGTCGTCATGACACGCATGTCATCATTATTATTATTGCATCTCTATCGCTTACCATTTGTTATGACGATTCCCGTCTCGTCACAACCCCGTGTTTCCGCTCTCAGCGGGGGTGTGACAAATTCAATCACATTAACTTTGGATTTAGTTCAAAAGATAATGCAGGTAAGTGCATTAGTTAATGCGGGTGAAGGTAACCCATGCATATAACTAATGCGGGTAATAATATTTTTGAAGTGCAACTAATGCGGACAATGATTTTACTCTACCGCATCAGTGTATGAACTAAATGTGAAGTTTGCTCTACCGCATTTACTACAGTACACAAATGCAAACAACCAAAATTTCAAGTTTAACTTCTGCATTTGCAACAGTACACAATGCGGATAGCCAAAATTTCAAGTTTAACTTCCGCATTTGCAACAGTATACAATGCGGACAGCCAAAATTTGAAATTAACTTCCGCATTTGCAACAGTATACAATGCGGACAACCAATATTTCAAGTTTAACTTCCGTCTTTGCAAAAGTGCCCAAATGCGGATAGAATACAATCAAAGGCATTTGTAACAGTAGAGTAATGCGGACAATCGATCAAGAATTAAGTGTTTCGCATTAGCTATAGTCACAAATGCGGATGACCAAAAGTAGTCAAATGCGGACTGTCAAGTCAAAAGTTTGTCTTCCGCATATGCTACAGTTAACAAATGCGGATCACCAAAATCAAAAATTAACCTTTAGCATTTGCTACAGTGTTGACTGTATATTCTTGTAAACTTGTAAAATTTTTCAAATTGTATTATTTGAGTATTTGAAGGAATTTGAATAGGTCATTAATACTTTTGAAATTTGAGAGAACTTATAATGAGACGAGCGTAAAACTACAGTACACAACCATCATTCATCATCATCATCACAAACATTCACACATTTTGTTTTGTTTCATCTTTTAACATTCTTGTCATTAATTCAGAACAGCAGTCATTTCGAAGATAAGGTATAAGTTCAACAGATTTTGGAACCAAAACCTAAATCATTAAGTGATATAATACACATTTTCGATGTCCATAAACATGTAAACTGATTGGAAGTCAACTAATATTGAAAACCATGACAACCGTGTTTACTGAGAAAAACAGAGCAATGTGAAAAAGAAAAGTGTGAAACAAATCAAAGTCAAAATTAAAGTCAATTTTGAAATAACACACATGTCTCTTGTGCAGATTCCATGGCAAACCTCACATGGAGCAAGCTCCATAACGTCAGTGGTTATCTAAACCCTGATGTGCCTGATGCAGAAGGTCTAAGAGATATGATAAGATTCCTATCTACCGCAAGGGTAGCTTATGCTATAACAGTAAGACGAACAATCTATGAGAATCCCATCAGGTCTTTCTGGGAATCAGCTGAAGTAGTTGAAGAAAATGGAATTAAAACTCTTATTGGCAAGATCAACACTGAACACACACTGAGGATCACCGAAGAATCAGTTAGAAGATGTCTTCAATTCAATGACAATGCAGATGATCCTCTTCAATTGGATGATGAGGAGATAACCACTTTTTCTCTGAAATTGGTTTTGAAGGAAGCTATGAAGCCAAACACATAGTCAAAGGATTAGTGGATCTGCCCTGGAAATTCCTAATTCATATGTTCCAACACTGTCTATCTAAAAGGAAAACAGGATGCAATGACATTCTAGTCCTCCCATCTTCTACCATGTGTGCTCTGTGCACCAACAGAAGATTTAACATGTGAGCAGATGTATTCAATGGCCTAATCTCAAACATTCAAGAAGGGTGGAGATACAAATTTCTAATGTACCCCAGATTTATTCAATGTCTAATCAATGAAACATTTCATGACATTGCTAATGAAGGACCGGTACTTAATATTCCTCATTATGATGCAAGATCCTATAAGTACATCAAAAAGAAGGACCCTAGGAACTTCTACAGTGGTGCCCTTTCACCCCTTCTTCCTTGGATGTTTGAACAAATACACCAAGCAGATCAAGCACAACCTCCTCTACAACCACATCCACAACCTATACCACAACCAATACCACAACCAATACCATCCCCTATACCACAACCGATAGCTCAACCATCACCTTTACCTTCACCAATACCATCACCTTTACCTTCACCAATACCATCACCTTTACCTTCACCAATACCATCACCTTTACCTTCACAAATACCATCATTTCCTTCACCACAACAAACACCAACTATGATCACTCAACCTACACCTACACCACCATATCATCAATCTCCTATATCACCACAACAATCTCCTATTCCTCCTTACCAACCATTATTATCATCAATTGATCACCTTGCTGAACCAGAAGGATCAACAAGTGCATCCAAATCATCCAAATCATCTTCTGTTGAGGAGGATCATCATGATCAAACCAGAGCTGTGAATGAACCTTCTGAGGCTGCTCCTTCTAAGAGCTATGCTGAATCAAACATCAATAGGCCTCATGAAAAAGATGAACTGATAACTGAGTTGTTACTCAAAGTAGAAAGGGTGGAAAGAACACAAAATAGGAGAGAAGGAATTATAAATGATAGAATTCTGGAACTCGATGAGAAAGAAGGAGAATTGAAAGATCTTAAAGAAAAACATACAGTTGAAAGAATGGAACAAGCCAAAGAGATTAAAAATCTAAAAGCTGCACTGAAACACTCAAGAGAAGAAGTGAGTGGTCATATAGACACTCTTGAAATACAAACTATTGCCATGGAGGAACAAGAAAACATCATACAGGAACAAGCTGACACCATCTTGAAACTGGAAAAGGAAATCGAGAGTGAGAACAAAAGAATATCTGAGCTTGAAATGATTATTAAAAGAACTGACGAGAAGGATGATGATGAAAAAGAAGAACAAAAGAATGATGATGAGAATGAAGAACAAGTGGCTGATGAAAGTGAAACTGAGATTAAAGACCAGAGCATAGACATGGTAGTGTATTCTGGAAACACTGACCACTCAGACTCAGAAAAGGGTGAATTTGAAGAACTCTTCAGTACTTTGGATAGTTTTGCTTCTGAACAATTCAACATTGATGATGATATTTGGGAATTCATTAACAATCAAAGAACTGAGGCGGAGCCTTTTGTATTCATTCCTAAATCACGAATGCCATTGGAAAAGGAATTGTCTCTGCAAATTGTCCCTGTCATATCATTGACAGAAGAACGAAAAGAGGAACTAAGAGAAAGATATGAACAAGAATGGAAAGAAGAAACTGCACATGAACAAAGTGAAATGAAGGATCAAGAGCCAAGCACACCTGAAAGGGTCCCTGAACCAAAAGATCAAGTTGAAACCTCTAGCCCACAACTTCAAACTTACTCACGAAAGAGGAAGTATTTGGCAGAAAAGGCTAAAGGCAAGAGGCCAATAATTGAAGAAGAACCGTCAAAGAAGCAAAAAGATGACCCAAGAAGTTTAGCAGTAATTGCTGAATTCTTGGAAGAACATGAGCACGCAGAAGCTCGGTTGAAAAAGTTGGCCAGAGCAATTGATTTAGAAGAAGGAGAAATTGCTGATGAAGATAAAGTGTTAAAGGATGTTTTCCTGGACAGTCCTCTTAAAGAAGAACAGGCAGTAGAAGAAATGGTAACCAAATCTCAAACTGATGACTTGATGATTAAAGCTATGTTCTTTATCAATCAAGGCTATGATCCTGATGAAGTGTTTGCAATGACTTATGAGAAAATGAAAGAAGACGAAGGGAAAGTGAAGCTATTGCTTGATCCAACTATAGACACTGACTATGAGAAGGCAATGTCAAAGGACACTCCAATACTCAAAGACTCATCCTTGAAGAAACCCACAAGGTATGAAGTTCCACTACCAAGAAGGGGTCCTCCACAAAAGCTTTCACAAATAAAGAAATCAACCTCATCCCATGAATTATTATTTTCTGATCCTTATAACATGTCTGATAAGGAAATGAAGGAATACCATTCAAGTCAGGGATTCACAAAAAGAAAGATTGCAAACATGAAGACAAATTCATTAAGGGCTGCCACTCTTCAATTAATAAATGAAAAGAAAGATAAACTCAAGAAACTGGAAGAAGTGTTGACAAAAACCAAACCCAGAAACAGAATGTCAGCTGAAGATATGCTACTGAACATAAAAGATCAAGAACTACTTTCCCTGGTACTCCACAAATATCCTGAATGGTTTGCAGAGCCATCTTAGTTGAAGCTGCAGGAAGGACTGACCACTGCTAAACTGATCAGAGGGGTATCTACTCCAAAGGGGAAGATAGATCATAAGCTAATAGCGTGGAAGTATGATAGCACCTAGAACATGTTCATGGTGAAAAGGATCTCAGGGCTAGTACAATTCTTCACACAGTACTCAGCTCTAGTAAATGCCCATGAGATTCATGATTTGAAGGAACTAGCTCAACTTGAACTCATCAATCATGCAGCTATGTTGAGGGGATATGAATTTGAGAATATACTTAAGATGTTCAGAAGGACAAACAACTTCAATTCATTAAAGATAATTTGTTAAGAAAAGATAAAACATTTGTTAATCCCCTGGAAAAGAAGAAAAAGATGGAAGCAGAAGATATAGTATTCCCTGAGTTGAAGGTGAAGCCAACTGAGTCTTTAAAGAGGAAAGTAGTGTTTGGTACTCATTCTTCCATTTCTATCTCAAATGTGTACTATGATGAGAAAATATATGAGTTGGTGATAGAAAGGAATTGGGGAGGAAAAGACGGAGCTGACATTAGACTTTTCAGTGGATATGAAGTGAGACTACTTGATGAATCACACATCCACTACATTTGTACAAGGCACTTTAGGAATTAAACAACAAATTGGGTGAACAAGACATGCACTTCTTTTTGAAATGCATCAAGTTGTTGAAACTGGCCCATGACAAAATAAAGATTAAAAGATATAAAAGAAAGAAGAAGAAAACACCACTGCAACTTGGAAACATTTTTAAGCTTGAAGTAGATGTGGGAGGGAGTTTAGTGATTCATAGAGATGGTCTTTCAACAATCTCCATATGGGAACCAATTTCTCTGAAAAAGTTACCAAT
This sequence comes from Flaveria trinervia, assembly GCA_025506515.1. Taxonomy (NCBI): domain Eukaryota; kingdom Viridiplantae; phylum Streptophyta; class Magnoliopsida; order Asterales; family Asteraceae; genus Flaveria; species Flaveria trinervia. The sequence goes on from CM046456.1 coordinate 39,154,781, forward strand.
GGAAGCCATCTATAACATGAGCAAAATGAAAATACATGTGCTGAGTAGAGACAGGATGTCCGAAGCAACTGATTTTGTAAACATGATCAAGGCCATTCTGGATCCAACCAAAGCAGCATTCATACAACCTTCTGAAGACCCAGCTGAATCTTCACAACATCAATCACCTCCTAAACATTAAGGAAAACCAGGCTGTATAATCCTTAGGAGGAGTATTGTTACACCCTGAAAGGATCATACATGCTAACTCAATCGTGAATTGATGTTTGTTTAGCTGGAATCCCACAAGTCCAAGATGCAATGTGGATGAAGAAATACAAGAATAATAACAAGTATTATCATCCGAATTAGTGAATGTAGAAGACAAAAATCTGATGCAGACAAATGTTTACTCTTCTGCATTAACTAATGCGGAAGACACAATACTTATGCTGAACATAATACACTTCCGTATTGACTAATGCGGAAGAACAAAAGAAGATGTGGACAAGACTTTGATCATCCCCATTGACAAATGCGAATGACCAACCAAATGCGCACAAGTATTTGTTCATCTGCATTAACCAATGCACATGACCAACTTACTAATGCTGATGATCAAGTGGAAATTCGGATCAAGATTATCTCATCCGCATTTGTCAATGCGGATGAACAAGCATATATGCGGATCAAGACTTAGACTAGTTTCTCATGTAATAGGTCAGGGGTAGTTTAGTCATTTTGTAAAGGCATCTTGTCTTGTCTATAAATAGAATAGTTTACCTCTTACTGAGGTGACGGTTGACAGATAGAGCATTTTGTTGTAATTATTCTCTGTAATTTGTCAACTTTCATATATCAATACAAACAAAAATTTATGGGTAATTTTTCTTGCTTGATTGTTCTTCGATTGTTTGTTTCCGCCACTCAATCGTTTACTTGATTATCATATTCGATTCTCAGTAAGAATATCACTCTTACTAAAACCCAGTCACCGAGAGCCAGAGTTTACATGTGAACGGGAAGATTAGATGATACTTAAATAGCCACACCTATTCATGGATGACACTCTTGGACCTAACTCCAGCTGAATTTCGGGACGAAATTCTCTCAACTGGGGGATACTGTGACATCCGTCACCTTAAGGTCCGTCAATTAACATAAATAACCATCAAATTATTCTTAATTATTCTTCCTCTTCTTCATGAACTCCTGTTATAGAAATCATGTTTGCTTTATTACCCTTGTGCCTGTACTTCCTTCGTGAACGTGTGCTAAGCCTAAACCTTTTATAAATTTCATCACCATTATCACCTATTATATTATTTTTAAATATAACCATTGTCATTAATAAAACCATTCTAAGTTATCAATTACCATTAAACACACTTTTAACATTAAAATAACAAGAACTTTTAAAGTCGTTTTCAACCGAAACAAACTTTGGGAAGTCAGAGGCTAAGTGCAGGGACTAAAATTGACATTTTTCAAACTTGGGATGGGTATAAAACCCCATTCCCAGCCATTTTCTTCATCTTCTTAACTTCTTCTTCACTTTCTTCTTCATCACCTATCTTCTTCACTTTTGCACCAAAAACGCTCCATTTGGTCTCGTTTTCTTCGTCTACAACTTAGCCTACTCCATCCTTGCAGGTAGACGACCTTGTTTTCCATTTCTTGCTTGTTTTACCGCTGTCCATTTCTAGGGTTCGGGTGTTCAGGTCAACCCAAACACAAGAGGTCGTGTGGGTGTGTGTGATGATTTTCTGCGTGTGCTTCTTGTTCATGTGTGTTTGTTGGTGATTCTCGAAGTCCTTGTTGTGAAGAACCTGTGCTCGGGGCAGCCGAAGGCTACTCTGCATTTTAGTAGTCGCGAACCTGCAGTTCAGGTGACTGGGTCTGTCATGCGACTGAGCCATGCGACTGGGTGAGTCGTGCGACTGAGTCATGTGGCTATGTCATTCAGGCGACTGAGTCATGCGATGGGGAATGCCATGCAACTGAGTCATGCAATCGAAGGTTGTGTGCGATTGAGTCAATGCGGATGAATTTTGTGTGTGATTGAGTCAATGCGGATGAATGTGGGTGCGATTGAGTCCTACGACCGAATGAATGTATGCGACTATGCGTGTATCGCACGACTGAAGGCCAATCGGACGAATGAAGGTTCAGTCGTATGAATGAAGCTGATTCGTATGATTGAAGGTTGATTCGTGCGAATGGAGATTATGTTGTGCGATTGGGTTTTGTGTGGTATGAGTGAATGCCAGTGGTGCGAATGAAGGTTCAATCGTGCGAATGAAGCTGATTCGTACGATTGAAGGTTGATTCGTGTGAATGGAGTGTTGAGTCGAGCGTCTGGTCCTGTTGTGTGACTGATGATGTTGTGTGTGTGAATTCCCTTCTAGAACGTCTGGTGATGATAAGGTAACATTAGTATAAGTGTCATTGCTGACCACAATGATTAAAGTCAACGCTATCAACAGCCACATACTATTTCAATTTAAATCAACCTAACATTTTACAATTATCGACAACCCATTAGGGACTACAATATTTAACAAGTACTTTCTCTTATAACAATGGGATCTTTATACGAATGTTACCAATGACGACCCCTTCCAGTACTTGGATCTACATAAGATACGATACGTGTGTCCGCTTGAGTGTGTGTTACCCAGGACCGAACCGATACAACCCGAACCGACTAAACCTTACTATTTGCTTTATACGCGTCATTAATGCTAAACAATAACTGTCAATTTGTGGTTGACTGTTCATTACATACAAACGTTGGGAACTTGATCATTCATACTTACTACGTAACAAGTGAGTTTCATGGCCCCTTTTATGCTTATACAACTTTTCAATCATTTACAAACTTGGGGGAATAGTGTGCTTACCTATTTTCATGTTGTACAACATACCTACAACTTACATACTTATCTGATACATGCTTGGGTCTGCTGATACATGCTTGGGTCTGCTTTGTGGTTCTTTCTTACAACCATTTACATACTTACAAACATGGGCGAAAAGTGTGCTCACCCCTTTTATGCTACTGTTTTATGAGTACTTATCTGATACATGCTTGGGTCTGCTTTGTGGTTCTTTCTTACAACCGTTTAATTCCAGTGTGGGAACCGATGGATAGGTATTGGTAGTACTACTTGGGTTGACACCCCACCCTCGTATTGGTATACTAGTTAGTACCAACAGATGCCAGGAATGGGCCTTGGGTGAATATATTCCGACAAGATTCTTTGTGTACGTCATTAGGTTTGGTCGTAAAGCGCATGTCATGTGGTTTTGCTTACTTATAACTATATGCACAGTATTTTGCAACAACTATTATACAACATCAATTACTTATTTATTTTTAAACCTGCGAGCTCACCAACAGTTTTGTTGACCATTCTGAGCATATCTTTTCAGGTGATCATGCTAGCTGAAGATCTAGGTGTGCTGCCTTAGTGGAGACCCTAGGATGCATTTTGTGGCTAAACTTGTCATTTTGAAAACATTTGATGTAATCTGTTTTAATCAACAATTACTCTTTCGATACTTGTTCCCGGGTTGTGGGAATTACATTACAATGTTTACATCTATGTTTTATGCGATCATTTGCTTGTGTGTGCTTATGGCTTTGTTGTCGTGAACATTGACTAAACATGACACAAGTCCCCTTTTGTCGGTTGTCATCATGACACGCTTGTCATCATTTATTATATTGCATCTCTATCGCTTACCATGTGTTATGATGATTCCCGTCTTGTTACATCCCCGTGTTTCCGCTCTTAGCGGGGTGTGACAAATAACAAACTTTTATTTATCATTATTTAACCAACCTAAATAATGAAACAAATAATTTCTCATGAACAAATTATCCACATAATATTGTTCTTTTACAAAGCAACGTTTTAAAAAAAACCCATTTTCTAAATTGGTGTGGGTATTTATTTGTTTGATCCTATCAACAAATAAATTTTAATTGGTGTTGTATAGCTTGTTATTGGGTATGACCCGACTTGGATCATGACTTACTAACCACATCAATCTTGTATGTGTCTTGGGCAAATGAGGTCCAACAATCTCCCACTTGCACAAGATTCATAAAAGATTGATGCAAGCAGTAACTACCGCCTAAAAATAGTTTACTACCCTTAATACGTATAACTAAGTGCCATTTAATAACATCATCTCCTTCAAGTACCATACTTGAAATGCTTTAGGTGAATCAATCATCTATCCTTTTGTCGCAGATGTCATGTTAAATCCTAGAGACACAGAGTGATCATTCTCCATTGATTTAACTTTATCAGGCCTTAGACATCTTACTCTGAACAAATAAGAGGAACAAATCCCATCTTGACAACATACGTCTCTTACAATTACCTTATATCATAGCTGAACTCAGACTTCTGTACTGCCATGTCTCAGAACAGCGAAAAGCTAAGTCAAAGTATAATATTTGCTAAATATCAAGGCCCAATATGTATCTCATGTTAGAGGATACCAAATGATGTTCTCCTTTACCCAAAATTACTTATGATCAATCAAGAAGATTCCATGTAGTAATATTTGAGATGCAGGTCACACCAATATTTGCATCTCACAAATATCTATGAACTTTGGCAGCAACCTTTTGCTCTATATTCATCCATATTAATATCTACCAATCCAAGTTCATAATAGCATTACCTTCATCCTCGTTCCCCCAAGCATGAATAGCTACGAACATTCTGAGCAAATAATTTACTCATGGTTCTTAAACATGCAAAATAGGAATATTAGTTGAATCATTATAATGAAATAATTCATTCAAGTAATAAAGGGTTACAATATCTTATTACATAGTTTAAAGATCAAATCCAGTCACTAGAATATTGGAGCCCCATGGCACAAGCATGACTTTCATGCTTTGCCTTTTCAAGAAGCTTCGTGAGTGGATCCACAATGTTTGATCCGTGTGAACTTTGCGAATACATATTTTTCCCTTTTCAACTTCATCCCTTTAAATCTTCGTTCATGTGCCTAGTCTTCTAATGTGCACGCGGTTCCTTGATTTGAGTAATCGTACCGTCATTATCAAAAAGAATTTCTAAGGAGTCCTGAATGGAAGGGAACACCCCTAGATCGGCATTGAACTTCTTTAACCATGCAGCTTCCTGAGCTGCTAATGAAGTGACAATGTATTCTAACTCTGTAATTGTTGGACCAAAAGAACCAATGAGCCAAGATCAGAAAACCTCTAAGTCCCACATGGTATCACAACAACTACTGAAAGCCTCATCAGCAGTTTGACAAGTGCTGAAGACTTCAACAGCTGAAGATCAAGTGCTGAAGACTTCAACTGCTGAAGAACTAAAGTGCTGAAGTACAACAGCTGAAGAACACAAGTGCTGAAGCTGAAAGACCAAAGTACTGAAGTACAACAGCTGAAGAGTTTACAAGTGCTGAAGATCAACAACTGATGTACAAAGTCTGAAGACAAAAACTGAAGACATCAGCTGATGATATCTACTGAAGTCATCAGCTGATGAAACATCTGAAGGTCAATGTCTGAAGATCAAGTACTGAAGCGTCAGTAGTTTGTCACAACTGCTGAAGAGTACTTCTTCAGTAGTTGTGATATCAGTAGTTTTATATTTCTAGTTTCAGTAGTTTTGTAAAACGACTAAAGAGCTTGTTCTTCAGTCGTTTTAGTTTCAGTAGTTTCTAATCAGTAGTTTTATATTCTGTACTTAACACTATGATATGTTCTCAGTATTTGTGAACATTTCAGTAGTTTGTTAAGAGTTAGTTATTTTTGTATTAGATCTGCCAGTTGTCACTCTCCCGTGATAACAGTAGCGATTGCACTCTATATAAGGAGTGTCAACCTATTGTAATATGTGGATGAATGAATGAATGATTTGAATGATTTGATTAGAAACATTCCATATCTAAAACATTCCTTGAATCAGAAATATATTCTCTCGCTATAACCGAATGTGCTCTTAATGCATACAAGCATCGACTTCTTGCTACAATTTGTCTAATTCTTATTCTTATTCCGCTGCCTTGAACTCTAATACATCAGACTTGTGATCGCTGATCTTGTCAAATGGTATCAGAGCCGGTTAATCATTGATCGATCTAATAATTGATCATTGAAACTACTATTCAAGATCTAAGTTTGATTGAATTAGCTTTTGTTTTTGCAAGAAACGGTTATAGAGATTGAATTTTCTGTATTTCTGGTCATTCATCCTCAGATCTTTTCTTGGTTTTCATTGAGTTTGTTGTGGTCTGTGTAAAACTTTTAAAAGCTTGAATTAAATTGTTTAAACTAAAAATGACTACTCCCTCCAATGATCCTCACAATACTGGTTCCTCAACCAAGCCACCAATGCTGGTTAGGAATGAGTATAACATATGGCAAAGACGAATGCTCCATCACCTGTCTGTTAACAGCGCAGGTTGTTGGACATCAGTGGTACATGGTCCACACAAGCCTATGGTGAATAACCCGGAAACCAATCAAATGGTTCCGAAGAGGAGGGAGCAATACTCAGATGAGGATAAGAAGTTGCTTGAAATTGATGCAAAAGCCCATGGAATTCTGGCCATGGCACTGCCAAATGAAATCTATTCTGGGCTAATGCATCATGAAACTGCCCATGACCTCTGGAATGCCTTGAAAGAACAATTTGGAGGAACAGATGATGTCTTGGCAAATAATAGAGAAATCCTCGCCCAACAATATGAGACATTTTCTCATAGAAAGGGTGAGACACTGACTCAACAATATGAGCGGTTCTCTTGTTTGTTCTCTGAATTAAAAATGGTCAAACTTGAGTACACAAATATCCAGATGAATAACAGATTTCTCAGATCACTGCGTGAGAGATGGGAACACATATACTATTGTCCTACGCTCCAGTGCAAGTTTGGACAAACTATCTCTCACCCAAATCCGTGGGAAACTGCTCACGTTTGAGAGAGAGATAGAACAGAAGAGAAAGCTATCTTCATCTGGAAAGCTCACTGAAGACTTTGTACAGGCAACACTGCCTTGGTGGGTCATGAGTCAGAATATGCTTCATCTGAATGCCAGTATGATGAGCATAATAACTTCTCTTCAAGCACTTCTGATTCTGCATTTGTGAGTGTTTGGTGAGTTTACTGTGTAATAATGACAATTATGCTTCATTATGGATGATCTCAAGGGGATTGCTGATGACGACTTAGAAGAGATGGATATTTTGAGCCAAATGGCCCTGATAAATATCAGATCTCAGAAGTTCTATAAAAGAACTGGAAGAAAATTCCCAGGACTCTCTGGCAAAACCAAAGTTGGTTTTGACAAGAGCAAGTTAAGGTGTCACAATGCCAAAGGCTTGGACACTTTGCAAGAGAGTGTAGATCAACTGGATCTAACTCCACTGCACCCTTTGTGACTTTTCCTGGCAATAGTCAACAACACAGGGCAACATCCTGTCACTTCTAGTCATCATCCTCAACAACAATCTCCGGCATATTTTGTTCCTCAGGGTCAAATGCCATATCCGTACCCTTGTTATTACATGCCACAGTCAAATCAAGTTCAAGTTCCTATGGCACCACAACCTCATGCACTACCAGAACCTCAGCCATCCCAATCTCATCAACAACCTCAACCTCTACAACACAGCTTCTTCACCCCAGTAGTTGTTGACTGGAGCAGTTTACCAGATGACATGTCTGGTCATGACCAATGTTCTCAGGTGCTGGTCAACATGGTGGTGACAGTCCTTTTGGGAATCTAGCTCTTATGGCTTTGGAGTCTGCTGATACTTCATTTTCTAATACCTCTACACCTAAGGTATCACAGGTATCCTCTGAGGCAAAAGCCAAATTATGTTCTGAACCATGCATAGCAGCATTTGCTTCCATTAGAGAAGCAAATGTAGCTTTAATTAATAAGAACATTGAGCTAGAACAAATAATTTCCAAAAACAAAGCTGAATTTGAGTCTGTACTTAAAGATAAAAATGATGAGATGTATAAACTGAAATGCCAAATAATTGATGATAAGGCTAGAGAAGAGGTACTTCTAGAGAAGTACAAAGATCTCAAAGAAACCCTTGCAGTTACCCAGGTAGAGTGTGATAGATGGGTACAATCATGCAAAGGTTTTGAAATGCTTCTTAGTAAGCAATCTGCTTCCAATGTGAAGTTTGGCATTGGTTACAATCACACTGCTCCACCTACAGATTTTACTCCAAGAGCAGAAGTAGAATCTGATGGTGAGAGTGATAACCAATCCATCACATCATGTGATCTACCTTCTGATACAGCACAATCAGAAGTAGCAGTCAGCATCAAGCCCTCTTTGAACCTATCAGCTGATGTTGATGGTTCAAATGCTGACACTCACATGATTAATGAGTTGATCAACTCAGGAGTTAATTCTGAAGGTCCTGAAAGGACTAGAGAGCAGGATTTAACACCTGAAGTTCAAACTTCAACTGCTGTCAGTTCTGAAGAGAAGAAAACTGCCGTAGAAAGAGTTTGAAGACTACTAAAGAGGCAGTCAAGAAAGCAAACAATGCTTCCAAAGCATTGAAGAACAAGTCTTCAGTTGCTTCACCCTCTTTAGTTGATGATCAACCTAAGATGAAGAAGAAACCATGTGAAGTATGTGGTTTGTTCAATCATCTTACAGATGATTGTTGGTACAAAAGAGGTTCCAAACTCAAACAAAAAGAAGAAATTAATGAGAAAATGGTAAAAATGAAAACTGAGTTTGAGACCACATTTGTATCAGCAACATCAAATTCTGTAACCCTAAGTCCTCAAAGAAATCCAAAAAGGAAGGGGTTAAACAGGTGACAGCTGAGAATGCTCAGAAGAAGAAGGTGCAACATAGGAACTTATCAAATTCCACTAGCAATGTGTCTGATGAACTGAAAGCTTTATCACAAAATCAGACACAGCTGGTTATGATGGTTCAACATCTGTTGGGTAGAGTTAACCAACTAGATGCTCCTATGTTGAAATCACAGAAAAGGAGGTCCTAGCCAAAGGACTCCTCTTCTACACCATCTTCTTCCTCTCACGCTGTTGTTTCAGATAAACCTGTTAGTTTACCATCTATTGATGAGACCAGGCCCAAAACCAAAAAGGTTTGGGTCTCTAAAACTAACTGATTGTTTATTATTGCAGGGTTCTTCAACATACCAAAGTAGCATCTGGTATGTAGACAGTGGGGGATCTATGCACATGACTGGGAACAGCTCTCTTCTTCATGACTACTCTCAAGGAAAGAAGGGATTTGTTTCTTTGGGCAATGATGCTAGGCGTTACATCATTGGTAAGGGTTTTTTCTCTAATGGAGAAATCAAATTTGATGATGTTAATCATGCGGAAAATCTCTTGAGTGTCAGTCAAATGTGTGATAAAGGCCATGTTGCTCTTTTCACCAGTCAAAACTGTAGGATTCTATCATCCAAAGTTTTGCACTTGATTGACAAGGTGTTGGATGATCACACTCTCCTGTGAACCAACAGGACAGGAAGAGTGTATGCCTTAGATCTTTCCAAGAAAATAGATCTCAAAGGCAATCCTTGCCTATTTTCCAAAGCCTCTTCTCAAGAATCTAAACTGTGGCACAGAAGGCTTGGTCATGTTAATCTCAAAAACATGAATCAGCTTACCCACAATAGTTTAGTTAGAGGCTTACCAATAAAGGAGTTTCACTGTGATGAAACCTGCACTGCTTGTTTAAAAGGAAAACAGCACAAAGTCTATTTCCTCCTATTGAAATGCCTAAGTCCACTGCCTGCTTGCAATTACTGCATATGGATCTATTTGGTCCTGTGAGAGTAATGAGCATGGCAAAGAAGAAATATTGTCTGGTAATTGTGGATGATTACTCCAGATTTGTGTGGACTTTCTTTCTACATTCAAAGGATGAGGTTGCTCAGAAGATTATTCACCGTGTGTTGTATATTGAGAAGCAGTATTCTCTTCCAGTCAAGTGTATTAGGAGTGACAATAGGACTGAATTCAGAAATCATACACTTGATGACTTCTATCTTTCAAAGGGGATCAAAAGACAGTTTAGCATCCCAAGGACTCCAGAACAAAATGGAGTAGTGGAGAGAAAGAACAGGACCCTCATTGAAGCTGCAAGGTCCATGCTGGCTGACTCAGTTTTGCCACTGACCTTTTGGCCTGAAGCTGTCAACACAGCTTGCTATGTGCAAAATAGATTTTTAGTAAATCAGAGGTTGATGAAGACTCCATATGAAGTTCTCCATCATTTTTAGTAAACAGTTCACCAAAGGATCAACTCCATAAATTTGATCCTAAGGTGGACGCAGGGTATTTTGTTGGTTATTCATCTACTTGCAAGGCATACAGAGTCTTCAACTGCAGAACAAAGATGGTTGAAGAAACTCTACATGTTAAGTTCCATGAATCTCCAAAGGACAAGATTCCACAAAGCCCTGTGGAGTTATTTGATTTGGACATACTGCAATATGTTCCTTATCAAACTCCTGCTGTTGCTCCTGTCAACAGTTCACCACCTGGTGGTACTGCTGATGATGATGATGATTGCAGTACTCACCTCTTCAGGTTTAGTGATCAGCTGCCTGATTCAGCTAGACCTGATGTTCCTGTAGCTCCAGTAGCACCATCCACAACAAATGCTGATGAGATCTCTTCGAATTCAACTTCCTTTGAATTACCATCCACTGATTGGTTTCAAGGAAATGATTCACCATCACCATCTGTTACCGCTGAGCTGCTACAAACACTTGCATAGATCTCATTGTGTATCAAGATCTGAAGAATCACCCTATGTCTCAAATCATTGGTGATATCACTGCTGGAGTATCAACAAGAAGTCAATTGTCAAATTTCTGCTTCTATGCTCTCTTCATCAGTCAGCAAGAGCCAAAGAATTATCACATTGCTTAAAGGAAAATGGATGGGTTGATGCCATGCAGCTTGAGCTTCTTCAGTTCAAGAAACAGCAAGTGTGGGAACTGGTTCCTCTACTCCAGGTAAGTGTGCAATAGGCACTAAATGGGTGTTTAGGAACAAAACTAATGAAAATAGGCTTATTGTTAAGAACAAGGCCAGACTGGTTGTTCAGGGGTTTGCACAAGAAGAAGGTATTGATTATGATGAAACCTTTGCCCCTGTAGCCAGACTGGAAGCAATTCGATTGTTTTTAGCTTATGCTGCTTATCAAAACTTAAATTTTTTCAAATGGATGTCAAAAGTGTATTTTTGTATGGAAAAATTAAAGAAGACGTTTATGTATGTCAACCTCCAGGCTTTGAGGACCATAAACATCCTAATTGGGTGTATAAGCTTGATAAGGCTCTTTATGGGTTAAAACAAGCTCCTAGAGCCTGGTATGAGACATTATCAAACTTTCTTCTGGAAAATAATTTCACTAGAGGCTCCATAGATAAGACTTTATTCATTAAGAAAGCTGGGCAGCATAATCTACTTGTTCAAATTTATGTAGATGATATCATTTTTGCATCCTCTGATCCAAAGTTGTGTGATGCCTTTACAAAGTTGATGCAACAGAAGTTTGAAATGAGTGCCATGGGAGAATTACAGTTCTTTCTGGGGTTGCAAATCAAACAAAAGGCTGATGGAATTTTCATTCATCAGTCCAAATACACAAAAGATCTTTTGCAAAAGTTTGATTTACAAAACTGTAAGCCTTGTTCTACCCCCATGTGCAGCACCACACAACTGGATACAGATCAGAAAGGTAAAGTGGTTGATGAAACACTTTACAGATGTATGATTGGGTCCTTGATGTATTTAACAGCTTCTAGACCAGATATTATGTTTGCTACATGTGTTTGTGCTAGATTTCAGGCTGCACCAAAAGAGTCTCATCTGATTGCAGTCAAGAGGATCTTTAGATATGTGCAAGGCACTCCATCTCTAGGTTTATGGTATTCTACTGGACATTCTGGTAAATTAGTTGCTTTTTCTGACAGTGACTATGCAGGGTGTAAGTTGACCAGGAAATCAACTTCTGGTGGAAGTCAATTCCTAGGCAACTGCTTGATTTCTTGGCAGAGCAAGAAACAGACCTCAGTTGCTACATCAACTGCTGAAGCAGAGTACATTGCTGCTGCAAGCTGCACCTCTCAGGTACTCTGGCTTCAGAACCAACTTCTGGATTATGGCATTACAGAGACTAAGACTCCATGTTAATGGATAGTGCTTCAGCTCTGTGTATTGTCAAAAATCCGGTCCAGCACTCTAGGACCAAACATATAGAGATCAGACATCATTTTATAAGGGATTGTTTTGAAAAAGGTCTGATTGATCCTAAGTTTGTGCCTAGTGCTGATGAGCTTGCAGACATTTTTACTAAGCCTTTAGATAGTTCAACTTTCCAAAACCTGGTGTTAAGGCTTGGTATGCTGCAGCTAGAATAAGTGACAACTACTGATGATTTCAGTAGTAATTACTGGTGATCATTGGTACCCGTCACATATAAGTACCGATGAGTCCTTTTCCCTTCAGTAGTTTTATAACTACTGATGGCTAAATGTCTCATAAGTACTGAAGTACTTTATCTGTTCCAAACTACTGATGTAGTTAAAACTACTGATTAGTTACAACTACTGAAATCAGTATAAACAGATAAGTACTGATGTCCCATGAAACACTGAATCCGCCAAAAAGGCTGATGAATGTGTTGAGGACAGTATGAAACAGCTGAAAAGCTAAGAATTGATGAAAACAGCTGATGAGAAATTTCTCTTCAGTCGTTTGTACTAATCCAACTCAAGCAATACCATGTCTTCAGTAGTTTTATAACTACTGATGACTAATACCAAGTTTCAGTTGTTTACAACCACTACTGAAGACAGTGGTTTAGTCATCAGCTGTTGTAACAACTGAAGTTAAAACCAAGGTCTTCAGTCGTTTTCTAACCTCTGATGCCTAACACCACAACTCAGCTGTTTCAACGTCTGAAAGGATAATACCATGTCAACGGTCGTTTAAAACTACTGATGACTAACACGACATCCTTAGTCGTTTTCTTACCCATACCCTATAAATATCCCTGACCTAAGCCCTCAATGCTTCATCTTCTTCAAACCTAACGTTCCTCTCCAAAACTTCCCTCTTCTCAATGGCGTCAATGCAAATTAAACCGTGACACAACTGTGTGCCTACCTTACTAAATCGCCTATCTAGAATAAGTTCGATACTGCTATCGATCTTATGGTTCAGTCCCAATACAATACGGCATTTCTTCTGAATCCCATACTACATGCCGAATCCCTTCACAATTTTGGATGAACGTTACTATTACCACTGGGTAGAACAACACATCATCTCTCCAGTCGGTCGTCAATAACAAAGAAGTAGTCATCACTCCTACAGTTATCCGCCAAATTCTTCATCTGGATGATGCTATCTCTCCTGCTGGATATCCGAAGGGCACCACAGATCTATCCTTTGCCCAACATGGATATCAAGGCAATCCTCAGTGCCTCCACTATCCTGAAGAACACTTTAATGACGCTGAGCGCCTAATTTTTCAGATGGTGAATGTATGTTTGGCTCCTAAGACGTCGTCTTGGGATCAAATGTCGACAAAATGGCAGCAGGTAATGTATTCTATTCTTGAGCAACAACCGCTAAACTTTTCAGAAATAATATTTTCGGAGCTGAAGGACATGGCTCAAAAACTAACTGCCAACCGTTGGATACTATATGCACGGTTCATAATGGCCATCATTACAAACCAGCTTAATGCTGAGGGACTGTTGGCTTGGGAGTCCCTGCTACGGCTGTTCTGCCGGAAGTATACTCCCGGCACAACCTGACCAGACACTAAAAATGGCTGCCAAGCTGCGAAAACCCACGCAGCTGGAACCCACAGCCACCACCTCCAAATCAAAAGTCCCCACCAAACCCACCAAAAAGAAACCCAAAACGGCTACTTAGGGAATTGAGTCCCCTGAGGATGCCCCTGCAACACAAACGCAGGATATATCCACTAGTCCAAACCCCCTAGTGGATACAATGACTCTTCCAGCCATAGCCGCTCAGGCTTCCTCTCAACAGGAGCCTGCCGCAACCACACAAGGGGTACCTACATATCTGGGATCTTCCTCACTTGAGGGGATTGCCATTGAAGAGCACCAACCTCCCCAGGTGCACACTGCTTCTATCCCTTCACCCCAAACACCGCCCCTCACAGCCCAACTTTAATAGTTGCACAAGTGCTGACTCAACTGCACTCCTCACCCCCTCCCCAGAAACCACTTACTACTGGGAACACCTCTACAATTGAGGGGGAGGAACACAGTGCACTTGAGAACCCACAGCACAGGGGTTTACCACTTCTATCTCCTGGTGTAGACAAGGAGCTTAGAATATCTAGTGAGGCTGCCACCTCCTCTGACTCAGCACATGATCAGAATGAGGCTGGTAACATTGCTAAGACTTCACTAGAGGCAACAGCTGATGATGGACACTGTCCTGAGGCTGGAAGTCCCCAGTACCAAGCACAAGGGGCACATGCACCAACTGGTCTACACCAGTGCATGTAAATCCTGCTCTAAGCAGGAGGTCAGATGATTCAGCTTCGGCTGATGATGACCTGGGCTTTGTCTACGATGTTCTTGCCCAGAACACAATCCTTGAAGAGAAAGTCAGTAGGCTGCAAAACCTACTTGATCAACTCTCACAAGGAGAAAGACCATCTGCCTCTACCCACCCACAAATGGCACCTTCACTTGAAGGTTCCCCAAACACACTAAGCCACTCCAAACTCAACCACCTGCCTCTGCTTCAGCCCTATTTCTTAGGAACACAACCCTCCTGAGCAAATAGGTGCTGTACTTCAAAATTCCCTCCCTCTCATCACACCCATAATCACTGATATTGTGACTAAAGCCATTGATGAGAGGCTTTCCTCAACTTTACAACCTTGATTGATGTTGCTGTGCAAAAGACACTTTCTGCGGTACAAACCCCTTCCTCCAATGCATCCAAAAAGGGGGAGAGTACTGCAGTGAAAGAAAAGAAGAGGAAAAGATCTAAGGAAAAGAAGGAAGCGAAGCAAGCCCAAGAGGAGGAGAAAGAACATCAACCACTGCTCACCTACAAGCGAAAGAAAGGTGCTGATGATCATATTGCTGAAGATAAAGCCTTAGAGCTACTGATAAAAGAGGCTGATGCGAACACAGCAGATCAGTGGACAACATCATTGATCAGCTGTTTAGGCAAGGCCATGACACCAATAAACTTGACTCTGAGATTCGACGACTAGAGATTGAAGAAATCCATAATAGATGGGCAAGTTATGAAGTGTTAGAAAAAGAAAGGCTTGAGATCATGATTAGATTTATTGCAAAATATCTTGGAAGATCAATGATCGAAATCAAAGCTTGGTCCAGGGACAGTATCTTGGCAATCACCATCAAGATCTGTTCGTCTGAAGCATATACTAAGGGGCTTGTTATTGAAGCTTTGATGAAGCGGGTGCTGGGAGCAGGACTGAGCTAGCCAAGCAATCAAAAGCCACACTCACCTCAAGGATGCTAGAACAGCCTGTCAACATTCCCACACCAAAACCACCCAAAACACAACCCACCAAACCAACTCCCTTACCCTCAAAACCCATAGCCGATGATATACCCTTGAAGAAGAAGAGAAGGGTATTGAGGCTAGAAGATGATGAAGAAGATGATGAAGATAGACTGCCACTCTCAGTTATGATTCAGTTGCCTAAGGCCACAAGTCACTCCTCAGCAATTACTCCTGAAGTCCAAGACAAATGGTTAAAGTGAAGCTAGAAAAGAAGAGCTTCATAAACAGCATGATGAGGAATTGCTGAAGAGAGTTGACAAAGCTTATGCAGCCACATCTTCTATCATCAATATGAAGAAGCAAGCCCTCGGACTTTACACTCTTAGGCATACCTTTCAATATCAAAAGGAAAGAGTGAGGATTTGGCCTGATCCCAGGGTCTCTCACAGAATTCATAAGAAAAACATACCTCAGAGATACATTGCCAGGTGAAAAAGATCGTAGATGAAGTGATCTCTCTGGTCTTTGTAGTTTCACCCTGGGAAATCCTAGAAGACTTCAAGAAATCCTACAAAGCTAATCTAACCCCTCAGAAGATGCTGGAAAACAAAATAGTGAAAAAGGGGTTAGTTTACAAGAGGCTTGAGGAAGTCAGGAAAAATGAGCTCCAGTTGTTCCTAGAGGGTAATCACCCAGATGAGTTTGCTTACATAATAATAACGACTGTGGAGCTAAAGAATGGGAAACAGGCCAATACCTGTCTGAGTATTATGGGCCTGAATCATTGTTTGAAGGAGGTGCTGAAGAGCTAACCATGGAGGAACAAATCACCTTCCTTGAGGCCTACACAAGAGAGTCGTACAGACTCATTATGGGGAAGTAAATCTCATGAATGGGATAACAACTCTGTGTCCAGTTCCCCAAAGCAGAGTTCCCATTCATACCCTGCCAAATAAATATCTGAGATTTCTTCCCAGGCCGGAGCTTACATGGGTCATCTTCTCTACTGATCAAGAAGGAAAAAGACCAACATTTTGCCAGCAATAAGTGGGATAATAAATAATTTAGAGGTTTTGGCTGCATTGGTTCAGGGGGAGTTTGTTGGACCAAAAGAACCAATGAGCCAAGATCAGAAAACCTCTAAGTCCCACATGGTATCACAACAACTGCTGAAAGCCTCATCATAGTTTGACAAGTGCTGAAGACTTCAACAGCTAAAGATCAAGTGCTGAAGACTTCAACTGCTGAAGAACTAAAGTGCTGAAGTACAACAGCTGAAGAACACAAGTGCTGAAGCTGAAAGACCAAAGTACTGAAGTACAGCAGCTGAAGAGTTTACAAGTGCTGAAGATCAACAACTGATGTACAAAGTCTGAAGACAAAAACTGAAGACATCAGCTGATGATATCTATGAAGTCATCAGCTGATGAAACATCTGAAGGTCAAAGTCTGAAGATCAAGTACTGAAGCGTCAGTAGTTTGTCACAACTGCTGAAGAGTACTTCTTCAGTAGTTGTGATATCAGTAGTTTTATATTTCTAGTTTCAGTAGTTTTGTAAAACGACTGAAGAGCTTGTTCTTCAGTCGTTGTAGTTTCAGTAGTTTCTAATCAGTAGTTTTATATTGTGTACTTAACTCTGATATGTTCTCAGTAGTTGTGAACATTTCAGTAGTTTGTTAAGAGTTAGTTATTTTTGTATTAGATCTGCCAGTTGTCACTCTCCGTGATAACAGCAGCGATTGCACTCTATATAAGGGGTGTCAACCTATTGTAATATGTGGATGAATGAATGAATGATTTGATGATTTGATTAGAAACATTCCATATCTATAAACATTCCTTGAATCAGAAATATATTCTCTCGCTATAACCGTATGTGCTCTTAATGCATACAAGCATCGACTTCTTGCTACAATTTGTCTACTTCCTATTCTTATTCCGCTGCCTTGAACTCTAATACATCAAACTTGTGATCGCTGATCTTGTCAGTAAAGGATAATGCCACCACATCTTGCTTAGAGCTCTTCCAAGAGATTGATTCTCCATTCGAGATGAAAATGTACCCCGATTGTGATCGTCAATCATCTCAATCAGTTTGGAAACTCGCATCCGTGTAAACCTTTACCATGACTTCTCCTCACTAGACCCATAGATTCGGAACATATCTCTAGTCCTCCTTAGGTACTTATGTATGTTCTTAACAGCCATCCAATGACTGCTTCCAGGATTTTTTTGGTATCGGCTTGACATGCTCAAAGCGCATAACACATCCGGTCTAGTGCATATCATTGCATACATGATGGATCCTATTGCAGACGCATACGTGATTCCCTTCATTTTGTCTTGCTCATCCTTTGAGCTTGGACATTGAGTGATACTCAATATCGTTCCTCTTTCAATAGGTAGGATACCTTTCTTAGAGTTTTCCATCTTGAACCTTTTCAAGACCTTATCAATGTATGCACATTGATTCAAACCTATCAACCGCCTTGATCTATCCCTATGGACCTTTCTCCCAAAATATAGACGGCTTCACCAAGATCTTATTGGAAAAACAACTACCAAGCTAGGTTTTAACACCTTCCAAGGTTGGAATGTCATTTCCAAATAGTAGGATGTCATCGACATACAATACTAGAAAGTGATGATGCTCCCACTAGCTTCTTATATATATACACATGCTTCATCAATGTATTTCATGAACCCAAATTTGGTTATTTCTTCATCAAAACGGTGATTCCAACTTCTTGATGCTTGCTTCAATACACAAATTGATTTCTTAACTTGCATACTTTGTTAGGATGATTTGACTTGACAAAACCTTCAGGCTGAACCATATAGACATCTTCCTCAAGATATCCATTTAGAAAAGCGGTTTTGACATTCATTTGCCAAATTTCATAATCATAATGAGCAGCTATGGCAATGATGTCGTAATAGACTTTAGCATTGCAACTGGTGAGAAGGTCTCATCATAATCAACCCCTTGAGTTTGAGTAAAACCTTTTGCTATAAGTCTAGCTTTATAAGTACCCAAGTTTCAATGCATATCGGTTTTCTTATTAAAAACCCACTTACTTCCAACTATCTTGGAGTTAAGAGGTGGTTCAACCAAGTCCCACACTTGGTTGTCATACAGGGATTGCATCTCAACATTCATCGCTTCAAGCCATTTATCACAATCCGAATTGGACATTGCATCATGATAGGTGGTTGGTTCATCGGAATCTACCACATAGCATCCATCTATGAAAAATCCATATCTTTCAGGTGGATTACTAATTCTACCAGATGTGCGAACATTTGTGTGTATTGATCAACCACTTGATCATTCTCAACATCCTTTCATGAGTGCTAGTGTAAACCAAACGTGTACCAGTTTGTGGTTCTTGATCATCCTCAAGATCCACAGTTCTAATGCTATTTCCTTCTTGGCAACAAACTCCTTTTCCTCCAATAGATCATAGAAATAATATCCCCTAGAATCGCTAGGATATCCAATGAAGATACACTTAGTGGAATGGCTTTCTAGCTTCTTTGAGGTGGGAGTCTTAACATAAGCCTCACAACCCCATACCTTAAAATATGAAAATGATGGAACCCTTCCATGCCATATTTCAAAAGGTGTCGTTTCCACTTTCTTGGTTGTGGCCTATGGGCCACAGAGAGCAAAGCGAAAACCCAAAATGATAGAGGCAGTGAGTTTCTAGCCATCATAGATCGAACATATCTAATACAGTTCGATTTCTCCTCTCGGACACGCATTATGTTGTAGCGTTCCAGGTGGAGATAGTTTTGAGACAATACAACAACTTCTAAGATGATCCCTAAAAGCATCACTAAGGTATTCACCTCCTCTATCGGTGCGGAGAATTTTTATTTTCTTGTTGAGTTGATTTTCTACTTCATTTTGGAGGATTTTGAACATTTCAAAAGCTTCATCTTTGTGTCTTAACAAGTACACATAACCATATCCACTATAGTCGTCCGTAAAGGTAGTGAAGTATCTTTCATGGTACCTAGTCATTGGCTTAAAAGGACCACATACATCCGAATGTATGATGCCTATTAAATCTTTGCCCGTTAGGACTTGCCACTAAAAGGTGCCTTAGTCATTTTACCTTGTAAACAAGATTCACATACATCAAATGAATCATATTCATTTACTTTTAAAATACCGTTCTTTTGAAGTGTTTGTATGCACTTCTTGTTTATATGAGCAAGACGGCAATGCCAAAGATAGTTATCACTCAAATCTAATTTGAGTTTTTTAGTGGTGGTTTGGTACAATGAGCTATCATATAATGTGTTTTCACGAATCAATTCATAAATACCATTAACAGGAATAACTTTAAAATAAAACGTGCCATTTAAAGAAACATGAATTTCATTCTCAATAAATGACAAAACATAACCATATTGTCTTAATTGGGCAACAAAAATAATGTTCCTAGTCAAACTAGGAGCATACAAAAAATTGTTCAAAATTGCTTCCAAACCATTGGAAGCTTCAAGATGTAGTCCCCTCGGCCTTCACCTTGAACCTTTGCCTTATTCCCCATGTAGAGGCTTACATCCCCTTTCTTGAAGTCCCTGCTTCTTTTGAACCCCTACAATAAGTTGCAAATGTGAGTTCCACATCCGGTATCCAATACCCATGTGTTAGAAGATATTTAATTAAGATCAATATGAATCATGAAAATTGTACATGTGGTTTGCCTGGCATCCCTCTTTGCTTGCAACTCTTGAGATGGACTGGGCAATTTCTTGCCCAATGTCCAATCTCCCCACACTTAAAGCATGGGTCATTTGAAGCAACCTTTTGCTTCGTCTCCGCTAGATTTGGTGGTGGCGCTTTTACCATTCCCTTTCCCTTTCCCCTAATGTGCCCCTTACCCTTGGCAAAATTTGCCTTGGGTGTGGGGTGAGGCCTCTTCTTGTTCCCACCTTCATTAATGGTGAGAACGGGTAAAACTCTTTTACCCATGGCCGCCTTGGCAGTTTGGAGCATAGTGTGAAGCTCACTTATGTTCTTATCCCACCCGTTCATGTTATAGTTCATGAAAAAGTTTTGAAACCTTTTTGACAAAGAGTTGAGGATCAAATCCGTAGTCAACTCTTTTAAGACGGGACAATTCAGCCTTTCGAGGCGATCGATGTGGCTTTTCATCTTAAGTAAATAAGATGAAACAGATTGGGTGTCATCCATACGACACGCATGGAGTGCTCAAACCGTTTCGAATCACTCAACCCGTGCTGTTGTTGGAACGTTTCCTTCAACTGGGTTATCATGTCGTATGCTCCATCATGTTCATACACATTTTGGAGATCTGGAGTCATACTAGCCAACATAAGGCAAGACACTTGGACTGAGTCCTTAGTGTATTTTACCGAATTATTGTAGGCCTCCTCATCATCCTCACTAGGTTGATCGGGAATCGGATCGTCTAATATGTATGATCGTTTCTCTTGCTTGAGAACAATTCTCATGTTTCAAAACCAATCAATAAAGTTATTATGGTTTAGACGCTCCTTTTGGAGAATGGTTTTAGTGATAGTGAGTGAGCGGTCACGATTTCATTGTTGTCATTATTGTTGGTGGCCATCTACAAAATACAACAAAGTTCAATTTTAGTAATTTCAATGTTGTTCATATTTTAATCATAAAAACCCCTTAAAGTGTCTTACACAATTTTAAAATCTAGAATCCAACGTTACATATAAATAGCGGTTAGGTGACCTTTATCCCATTATTTAAATTAACAAGGTAGTCAACGTTTTGACAATTGCAACCCTTTGCAACTTCTAGGGTATGGGATCAACTTTAAACATCATATGTATAGTTGGCATGTTTATCCCATCAACACCTTGTAAACCATATTGTAGGTGATCCATTTAACATGGTTTACAAATCAAGTTACTCTACTTGCACACAGATGTGAGTTTTCCAACATAAGTGGTTAGGTGACCTTTATCCCACAAATATGGTATCCCCACCTCAAATCACAAGTTCCCTCAAAATGGTTAGGTGACCTTTATCCAATTAAGAGTTTCCAAATGACTCAAGTGTTGTGCAAAAGGATGGTGTTAAACTTTTTTATAAAAGAAATTAGTAGTTTTCATAATCTTGGTTTAGAAAACTCTATGTACCTTTTATTTGCATGCTTTCAAATACTGTTGATACATGTATGTCCCTAGATCATGATATGAATGTAATAGATCTTGTTTGTCTGATTCTGAGCTAACGCTTGGAATGATTATTGAAATGATATTGTTTTTTGTTATTTATAATGTTTAATATTTCATTAATGAGTCGACGTTGAATGGTTAGTTAGGTTTGTGGTTGTTTGAATTGTTACACATAATGTTATATTAATTAATACATTCAAACTTAACAAAATGAAGTTCTCATGCGAATGGCCCATGCGCATGAATAACTTCATACGAATGACTCAGTGGCACGACTGAACCAGGAGACTGGATCAGTCATATGATTGTAACATAAGATTGGCTTAGTCGCACGACTGAACACTCAGTTGTGCGGATGAATCACCGCATGGTTCAATCGCACGACTGAACCATACTAATGGTTCAGTCGCACGAATGAACAATACTAACCTATAAATACAATCCAGTTCGTTGAAAAAAAGAGAGCATTCTTTAATTATGATTCCAGACGTACCCTAGCCATCCAGAAGCCTCCCAATGGTTTCTCCAAGTTCACAGAACACATTAGATCGATTCCCAATCGACTTCTAACGTTAGATTCAATTCTTGATTGATTCTTCGTGTGTTCTTACTCATTGGATCGCCAATTAAATAGGATTCCGCACTATTTGATCTGGTTTACACGCTAATCATTAGGTATTTCGTTCAAATACCAGGTCCTAACAAGTGGTATGAGAGCTTTGGCTCTTGATTACGTGTGATTCAATCAAGATTGATAAAAAATTTGTGTTTTTGTGTTAAAACTCAATTTTTGGTGTCAAAAGTGATCGTGGACGTTCCCTGCTCATCAAAGTTTGGTTTCTACGGACTTAGGCGATTAAACCTTGCGAAAATTCGAATTTTTACGGCTGAAACACGTTTAACCTAGAAAATTTCGCAAAACAGCAGCTTCAGTCGCACAAGAGTCCATTCGCACAACTGGACTTCATCCGCATAGTCCAGACGCACGATTGGACTTAGTCGCATCTCCATTCGTATGATTGAACCGTTCGTTCGCATTGCTCATACGCATCAGATTCATTCGCACGACTGAGCCAATCGCTTAGTTCAGCCGCACGATTAAACCAGCCGCAGAGTTCATACGCACGACTAGACCATTCGCATCCTTCAGTCGCACCAGTGACAGTTTGTTTTATTAGACTTAAAGTTATTCGCCATGGAAGATCAAATGTCAGCCTTTACTGCTGGGAAGGACTCTAGGATACAGAACCTGCTGTTGCTAGAGAGTGAGGTGGGTAATCATAATAAACCACCAAAGCTCTTGACGTTAGATGAGTTTCCCCACTGGAAACAACGTTTTGAGATCTACCTCAATGGAGTGGATCCGAATATGTGGGAAGCCATCAAGATTGGATATAGTACACCGGTGGGAGCTGATGGAGTTAAGCTAATGTTAGGAGGGATGACGGACGTGCAGAAAGTTAAATACAATGCAGAGAAAAGAGTTTATGCATTGATTACATAGTCTATTCCTAAAGACATATTCCACCGTACTCAGAGAATAAGCAGTCCAAGAAACTTTGGGATGAGCTAGAAAAGAGTTATGACGGGAATGCTTCATTGAAGGCAATCAAGGCTAAGTAGTTAAAGAAAGAATTCGATAACTTCTCATCGATGGGAAACGAGAGTTTAGACGACATTATAGATAGATTCTACCATCTGATGAGTGAACTGCATACACATGGGTGGCTACTACCATGGAAGAGAAAGTTACTAACTTTGCAGATAGATTGCCTGAAAAGTGGGCTTCATTCGTGTCTAACCTTAGACAGAATGGAATGCTGGCAAAACTAGATATTAATGACTTCATTCTTAAGTTGCGAGAAAAGGCACTTAGGATGAAGTACAGAGCTCAGAAGTCTTTGTACAATCAAAATCCAGCTTTGTACAACGCCACGCCTCAAGCTAAGACATCTCAAGCACCTCTCCAGACTGCATTTGTGTCTAGCTCATCGGGTCCTTCACATGCGTCTCCTTCAGGATCAGACACGTCGGGACCTTCTTGTACCCACTATATTGGATCCGAAGCAAGTGCTACTAAACTGAAGACCGAGAATCTCGGTAATGTGACTGTGGAAGTAGCTTGAGAACACATGGATCTTTTGGCTACAGTAGTTCATTCTTATGATGAACTTGTTGCTGGGAAGATTGGAAACTACCTTCTGGCAGACGAGGACTACGAGTAGGTGGACGAAATGGAGCGTGAGAGGATGGACATAATGTGGGCCTTAGCTAGTGCTGTCCGGAGGGCAAAGAAGTTTGTAAAACAAACCGGACAGAACTTGGTAGCTACTAAGGATACCACATTTAGCTTTGACAAGAGCAAAGTGACCTGCTTCAACTGTGGAGAGAAGGGGCACTTCAAAAGAGAATGTGTCAAGCCTAAGAAGATGGGTAACGGGAACTCGTTCTCGTCCTTCACTCATCAAGACAAGCAAGCTACGAGTTCTACTTCATCAAGCAAGGATCCAAAAGCCTTGACTACTCATGATGACGATGGACAGGATTGAAGCTTTAGGTTTGTCTCACCAGGGGAATCAAACATTGCAAGTGTAGAAGATATTGACAATGATTCCGCTAGTGAAGGAGATCTAGCAGTTGAGATAACGATGTCACATAGTGAAGAAGCAACTGCAACCGAGGTCAGGTACAAGCCTAAAGAGGAGACTACCACGTCAGAGACAGAAAAGATAGAATCACCAAAACCAGAGACATCTGATGCTGCGTTGATGGCTAACTCTTCTGAATCAACTCAGGTAAGTACTAATGACCAAATGTTTGATAATCATGCTTGTTCTGATTGTGATACTTTTAGGAATAGCATAGATGGAAAATTTGCTTGGTTATTAGATCCTAATGTTAACTTAGTAAAAGATTGCAACTGTGCACTCACGCTAATAGGGTATTAAAACAAAATGAGCATAGTTATAAAGAAAAGATAGACCTTTTGACTAAACAGCTTAGGGAAACCGAAGTAGTGGCTTTTAACCAAGCTAATGACATTAGGTATTATCTAAACTCCCTAGAAGACACTAAGAAGCAAAAGGCAGTTCTAGAAGTAGAAGTAAATTCATTAAAACACAAACTGCACAGTTGGACTAGTTCTTCACACATAGTCCACACTTAGTGAGAGAAAGGAACAACGGGGAGGGATTGGGTTATAAAGTGGTTCCACCACCACCTGAGACTCTGATGAACACTAAGACTAGACCAATAAATAATAATCCCATCAAGGATCATATGGTGTCTACTCCTCTTGTTAGTGATCCAGATTCCTTATGTTCATCTATTGACTCTGGAAACAAACAAAAGGAGGCCACTTCAAAGGCAAAGGGTAAATTGCCTTGTGTTAATCTGGAAAAGGAATTTGAAAAGGTTAACTTAAAGTCAGAGTCAAATAGAGTCAAATCAGAACCTAAAAAGACTTCTACGGTTAATCTTTCACATAATTCTGTAAGATTCTGTGTGTGCCCAAGACACTTAGAATATTGATGTGGTTAGTACGTTATGATCCAAGTCGGGTTATACCCAACAACAAGCTTAACAAACACCTATTAATATTCAATTACATGATATAATTGAATATTAACACCAATTTAGAAAATGGGTTTTCTAAACTAGTTGCAAATAAGATGGACAATTTATTAGGATATTTTGTTCAATAATATTATTTGTAATGCTATTTAAATTAGTTGAATAACATTACAAATTAATAATGGTAGTGTATATATATATATTATACAATTAAATGGGTTAGTTGTATAAATAATATATCTAGTTAAGTGGCTAGTTAACATTTTATTGTGTTATAAAAATTGAGAGGGAACTCTCAATTTAAAAGATGTTGGCCGCCCCTCTTGCATTGCTATTGGACCTTTGTGTCCTTGAAAATACAAGGGGCTTAACTAGTTACACACACAACTATCATTCCTATCTAGCATTCAGCTCTCTCTCTCTTTCTCAAATTTTCGGAAGATTAGGCAGAAAAGAGTCTTCTTTGAGAGCTGATTTGTGGTGTTCTCCCTAACAAGAAGGGTGTTTGAATACAAGCTTGGGGTATACAAGCTTGAGGAGGCCTTCTTTGGACTCTTGGCCGGAGTCACAAGCATTTTTTCCCCCTTTTCTTTGGTCGTTTTTCTGCAGAAAGGTAGATGAATTCACAGCTCTATGTAGCTGTGATTTTATGTTCGTTTCTTTATGTTCTTAGCTTGATTATTCACATAAATGATCCTTTGGTTAATGGGTTTGCTTCTTACACTTATATGGACATCTATGAACATGGTTTTTCAGCTTTAAAAGTGTTTAAAAGTTATATATATATCCGCTGCGTTTTATGAAAAGTTTAAATGGTTAAACTTCGTTTCATGTTCTTGCAACCCTACAATGGCATCATGAGCCGGTTATGTGGATGTCTTGCTAGTTTTGTTCTTTAAAATTGGTTTTAAAGGATGGATATAAACCGGTTTGGGGCTGTTATCTTTCTGTTTTGTTGAATCCCATCTTTCAAGGTCATATTATACATGCTTATAGTTAAATCTTGATAGATATATACATATGTTGTTTTGTTGTGTTGTTTGGACAACATCTAAACCCAAAATTTTCAGTTCATGTTGGCTGAAAATTCATGGGTTTTGTGGGGATTCATCACTTTATTTTAATGATATGTTGGATGTTGATTATGTGCATAACCTAGCCATGACCCTATGTTGATTTGGTTTGGAATGAATGGTTGTTTTGGTTGTTTTACATTTGGGTTGTAATATTATTCTTTTGTGTTTTTCTTTGAGATGTAATTTATTTATTCATTCATTTGAAATGTAATAGATAGATTAAGTGCAATTCCTTTATTAGAAAATTTGTATTAGGATATAATTTTGTATATGGAGTTGCACTAGAAGGAAGCACAAGAGGGAGACACAAAGAGAATGACTTGGAGCATATGGATGCAAGTTCAAGTGGGGTCTATAAAGAATTTAAATTTTGTGTTTCATTCAACCCTAGGAAAGACCAAATGACCACACTTGTGATGGCAAACAAGTGTGGTCACAATAGTAGCTATGGTTATGCATATATGGTTGTTTATGTTTTATGCTTGGTTGATTGTTTATTGTTTGATTGTTTGGTTGATGTTTTGACATGCATAACAAACTAATTAATAAACATAACAATCTGAAAATTGATGGTTCTTAAAGGCAAATAAAAGTTATTAAAATGGTTTAATGATTTTAATGATTAAAATTGGTTTTAATCAAAGGACCATAGGGTACCTTGTATTTGAAAGCATGCAAATACAAGTACATAGAGTTTTCTAACTTCTATTTTGAGACCTCTAAATATTCAAAAACGAGATCAACACCGTCCTTTTACACAACACTTGAGTCACTTGGGAACTCTTAATGGGATAAAGGTCACCTAACCATTTTGAGGGAACTTGTGATTTGAGGTGAAAATGCATTACTTATGGGATAAAGGTCACCTAACCATTTGTTTTGGCAAGCTCACAGGTGGGTGTAAGTAGGATGTCTTGATTTGCAAACCATGTTAAATGGATCACCTACAATGTGGTTTCCAAATGGTGTTGATGGGATTTACATGCCGACTTTACATATGATGTTCAAGAGTCGATCCCATACCTCTAGAAGTTGCAAATGGTTGCAACCGTCAATCGTTGACCACCTTATTAATTTAAATCATGGGATAAAGGTCACCTAACCACAATTTAAATGTAATGTTGGGTTCTAGATTTTAATATATAATTGTCCTTAATAGGCATTAATTATTAAAATTGACAATATCGAAAATACTAAATAAAACTTTGTTAAATTTTGTAGATGGCCTCTTATAATGATAATTCCGATAACTCATCCGCGTCCAACCAATCTTTACGAGCGATCCTCCAAAAGGAACGTCTAAATCATAACAACTTCATCGATTGGTATCGAAACTTGAGAATTGTTCTCAAGCAAGAGAGACGATCGTACGTTTTAGACGACCCTATCCCCGATCAACCTAGCGAGGATGATGAGGAGGCCTTCAATGATTGGCTAAAGTACACTGAGGACTCCGTCCAAGTGTCTTGTCTCATGCTAGCAAGCATGACTCCGGATCTCCAAAAGGAGTATGAACACCACGGGGCTTATGACATGATAACCCAGCTGAAGGAAACGTTCCAACAGCAAGCGAGGGTTGAGCGTTTCGAAACGGTTCGAGCACTCCATGCATGTCGTATGGACGACAACCAATCTGTTTCATCTTATGTACTTAAGATGAAAAGTCACATTGATCGCCTCGAGAGGCTTAATTTTCCCGTCTCGAAGGAATTGGCCACGGATTTAATCCTCAATGGCCTTACCAAGAGGTTCGAGTCATTCGTGTTGAACTACAACATGAATGCTTGGGATAAAAGCATTGGTGAGCTTCACTCAATGCTCAAAACGGCCGAGGCGGCCATGGGTAAAAGGGTTTTACCCGTTCTCACCATTAATGAAGGTGGAAACAACAAAAGGCCTCGTCCCGCACCCAAGGCAAAGGTTGCCAGGGTAAGGGACCCGCTTGGGGAAAAGGGAAGGGGTGGCAAGGGTGCCACCCAAACCACAAGAGAAGAAGCAAAAGGTTGCTACAAATGACCCATGCTTCAAGTGTGGGGAGATTGGACATTGGGCAAGGAATTGTCCTGTCCATCTCCAAGAGTTGAAAGCTAAGAGGGATGCCGGCAGACCTCAAGTACAATATACATGATTCATATTGATCTTAATGTTACATCTTCTAACACATGGGTATTGGATACCGGATGTGGAACTCACATTTGCAATTTGTTGCAGGGGTTCACAAGAAGTAGGGACTTCAAACAAGGGGATGTTAGCCTCTTCATGGGAAATGGAACTAAAGTCTTAGTTGAAGCTCGTGGAGACTACATCCTAAGACTTCCAAGTGGTTTGGAAGTTATTTTGAAGAATGTTTTGTATGCTCCTAGTTTGACTAGGACATTATTTCTGTATCCCAATTAAGACATTATGATTATGTATTATCTTTTATTGAAAATGATATTCATGTTTCTTTAAATGGTATGTTATATTTTAAAGCTATTCCAATTAATGGTATTTATGAATTGGTTCATGAAAATACTTTAAATAGTTCATTGTACCAAACTAACACCAAGAAACTCAAGTTGGACTTAAGTGATACCTATCTTTGGCATTGTCGTCTTGGTCATATAAACAAGAAACGTTTACAAACACTTCAAAAGAATGGTCTTTTAAAAACAAATGAATGTGATTCATTTGATGTTTGTGAGTCTTGTTTACAAGGTAAGATGACTAAGGCACCCTTTAATGGAACTACCGAAAGGGCAAAAGATTTATTAGGAATCATACATTCGGATGTATGTGGTCCTTTTAAGCCAATGACTAGGAATGGTGAAAGATACTTCATTACCTTTACCGACGATTATAGTCGCTATGGGTATGTGTACTTGTTAAGACACAAAGACGAAGCTTTTGAAATGTTCAAAATCTTCAAAAATGAAGTAGAAAATCAACTCAACAAGTCCATTAAAATTCTTCGTACTGATAGAGGAGGTGAATACCTAAGTGATGCCTTTCAAGATCATCTTATGACTTGTGGGATTGTCTCACAACTCACTCCACCTGGAACACCACAACATAATGGTGTGTCTGAGAGGAGGAATCGAACCTTATTGGATATGGTCCGATCTATGATGGCTAGAAGCACATTACCTCTATCATTTTGGGGTTTCGCTCTGCTCTCCGCGGCCCGTATTCTAATATGGCCCCAACCAAAAAGGTAGAAAGGACACCTTTTGAGATATGGCATGGAAGAGTTCCATCCCTATCGTACTTAAGGGTTTGGGGATGTGAGGCTTATGTTAAGACTCCCACCCTAAACAAATTGGATGTCCGATCCACCAAGTGTATCTTTATTGGATATCCTAGAGATTCTATGGGATATATTTCTATGATCCAATGGAACAAAAGGTGTTTGTTGCCAGAAAGGGTAAGTTCCTAGAAGCAAAGTTTCTTATGGAAGGAGCTAGCAGTAGAACAGTGGATCTTGAGGAAGATCGAGAACCACAACCCGATGCACGTTTGGTTGAAGCTAGCACTCAACATAAGGATGTTGAGGATGATCAAGTGGTTGATCAATACACACAATACGTTCGCAGAAGTGGTAGAACTAGTAATCCACCTGAAAGATATGGATTTTTCATGAATGGATGCTATGTGATAGATTCTCATGAACCAACCACATACCATGATGCAATGTCCAACACAGATTGTGACAAATGGCTTGAAGCCATGAACGTTGAGATGCAATCCATGTATGACAATCAAGTATGGGACTTGGTTGTACCACCTCTTAACTCCAAGATAGTTGGAAGCAAGTGGGTTTTCAAGAAGAAAACCGATATGCATGGAAACTTGGATACTTATAAAGCTAGACTTGTAGCAAAAGGTTTCACTCAAACTCAAGGGGTTGATTATGATGAAACTTTCTCGCCTGTTGCGATGCTAAAGTCTATAAGGATATTGTTTGCCATAGCTGCTCATTATGATTATGAGATTTGGCAAATGGATGTCAAAACCGCTTTCCTAAATGGATATCTTGAGTAAGATGTCTATATGGTTCAGCCTGAAGGTTTTGTCGATCCAATACATCCTAATAAAGTATGCAAGTTAAAGAAATCAATCTATGGATTAAAACAAGCATCGAGAAGCTGGAATCACCGTTTTGATGAGGAAATAAAGAAATTTGGTTTCACCAAAAACGCTGATGAGGCTTGTGTGTATAAGAAGGCTAGTGGGAGCACAATAACTTTCCTAGTATTATATGTTGATGACATACTACTATTTGGAAATGACATTCCAACCTTGGAGGGTGTAAAAACCTGGCTTGGAAATTGTTTTTCCATTAAGGATCTTGGTGAAGCCGCCTATATTCTGGGAATAAAGATCTATAGGGATAGAAAAGGCGGTTGATTGGTTTGAATCAAAGTGCATATATTGATAAAATCTTGAAAAGGTTCAAGATGGAAAACTCTAAGAAAGGTACCGTACCTATTCAAAGAGGAACGATGTTGAGTACGACTCAATGTCCAGCTCAAAGGATGAGCAAGATAAAATGAAGGCAATCCCATACGCATCTGCTATTGGATCCATCATGTATGCAATGATATGCACTCGACCGGACGTGTCATACGCCTTAAGTATGACAAGCCGTTACCAACAAAATCCTGGAAACAGTCATTGGATGGCTGTTAAGAACATACTTAAATACCTAAGGAGGACAAGAGATATGTTCCTAATCTATGGATCTGGTGACGAGGAACTCGTTGTAAAAGGTTACACGGATGCGAGTTTCCAAACCGATCGTGATGATTCACGGTCTCAATCGGGATACATTTTCATTCTGAATGGAGGAGCTGTCTCTTGGAAGAGCTCCAAACAGGATGTGGTGGCTCTGTCAACTACAGAATCAGAATACGTCGCCGCCTCATTGGCAGCCCAAGAAGCTGCATGGTTGAAGAAATTCATTGCCGATCTAGGGGTTGTCCCTTCCATTCAGGACCCCCTAGAAATCTTTTGTGATAACGAGGGTGCGATTGCTCAAATCAAGGAACCCCGTGCTCATCAAAAGACTAGGCACATTGAGCGGAGATTCAACTACATACGAGATGAAGTTGAGAAGGGAAAGATATGTATTCGCAAAGTTCACACGGATCAAAATGTTGCGGATCCTCTCACGAAGCTCCTTGAAAAGGCAAAGCATGAAGGTCATACTTGTGCCATGGGACTTCGATATTCTAGTGATTGGATTTGATCTGTAATTTTGTATTTGGATATGTGGAACTTTCTATTATTTGAATAAAGTTATTTGGCTATAATGTTTCAAATAATATTCCAATTTAGCATGTTTAATCCATGAGTAAAATGTTTACTCTAAATGTCCGTAGTCGTTCATACTTGTGGGAACAAGTTTGAAGGTAAGATTATTATGAACTTGGATTGGTTGATATTCATAAGGATGAATATAGAGCAATGAGTTGCTACCAAGGTTCATAGATATTTGTGGGACACAAATATTGGACTAACCCGCATCTCAAATTTTACTACATGGAATCTTATTGATTGATCATAAGTGTATTTGAGTTAAGGCGAATATCATTTTGTATCCTCCGACCTGAGATACATATTGGGTTTTGATATTCACTAAGTGTCATACCTTGAGCTAATTCTTCACTATCCTGAAATAGTGGACAGTACACAAGAGTGTGTTCAGATATGACACGAGGTGTTTGTGAGAAACATATGTTGTCAAGATGGAATTTGTTCCTCTTATTCGTTGAGAGTTAGATGTCTAAGGCCTGAAAAGTTAAATCAACAAGAGATGATCATTCTATGTTCTTGGATTTAACATGACATCTGTAACAAAAGGATAGATGATTGATTCACCTAAATCATTTCAAGTAAGGTACTTGAAAAGGGGATGATGTTATTGAATGGCTATAAGTCATACGTATTAAGGGTAGTAAACCGTTGTTAGGCGGTATTTACTGCTTGCATCAATCTTCTATGAATCTTGGGCAAGTGGGAGATTGTAAGATTCTGTGTGTGCCCAAGACACTTAGAATATTGATGTGGTTAGTACGTTATGATCCAAGTCGGGTTATACCCAACAACAAGCTTAACAAACACCTATTAATATTCAATTACATGATATAATTGAATATTAACACCAATTTAGAAAATGGGTTTTCTAAACTAGTTGCAAATAAGATGGACAATTTATTAGGATATTTTGTTCAATAATATTATTTGTAATGCTATTTAAATTAGTTGAATAACATTACAAATTAATAATGGTAGTGTATATATATATATTATACAATTAAATGGGTTAGTTGTATAAATAATATATCTAGTTAAGTGGCTAGTTAACATTTTATTGTGTTATAAAAATTGAGAGGGAACTCTCAATTTTAAAAGATGTTGGCCGCCCCTCTTGCATTGCTATTGGACCTTTGTGTCCTTGAAAATACAAGGGGCTTAACTAGTTACACACACAACTATCATTCCTATCTAGCATTCAGCTCTCTCTCTCTTTCTCTCTTAAATTTTCGGAAGATTAGGCAGAAAAGAGTCTTCTTTGAGAGCTGATTTGTGGTGTTCTCCCTAACAAGAAGGGTGTTTGAATACAAGCTTGGGGTATACAAGCTTGAGGAGGCCTTCTTTGGACTCTTGGCCGGATTCACAAGCATTTTTTCACCCCTTTTCTTTGGTCGTTTTTCTGCAGAAAGGTAGATGATTCACAGCTCTATGTAGCTGTGATTTTATGTTCGTTTCTTTATGTTCTTAGCTTGATTATTCACATAAATGATCCTTTGGTTAATGGGTTTGCTTCTTACACTTATATGGACATCTATGAACATGGTTTGTCAGCTTTAAAAGTGTTTAAAAGTTATATATATATCCGCTGCGTTTTATGAAAAGTTTAAATGGTTAAACTTCGTTTCATGTTCTTGCAAACCCTACAAATTCAAGTCAAAAACCAATTAACCAAAAAGAAAAAGATGTTAAACAGGTTAAAACAGTTAACTTTGTTAAACCAGAGAAAACATCAAAAGAACCAGAGTCAAAACCTAGAGTGAGTGATGTTACTAGAGTGTCACACATTTCTCCACAAAGAAAGTTTAATCATAAAGTTGATAGCAGGTCATGCTACAACTATGGTGAATATGGACACATTGCCTCCTATTGTCATTTCTATCAGACACCTAGAAAGAAGACTGAACCTCCGGTTTCAAAGCCTAGGTCTTCTAAGAGGAATTCTTTGACTCCACCTAGAAGAACTAGTGAACCTAAAATTCAACTTGTAAGTCAGTCGATTGTTTATCACAAACAGGCCTTGCACAAATCTGGATTATGGAAGGAGAAGACATCCTCTGTGTCTGATAATGATGACAAGAAGGAACCTGAGCTACCCTCATCCTCTAAGGGTCAATGGGTGGAATTTATGATGTGTGATGCCTTTGGGAAACTCAAGCCAGTAAAGGCTTGGGTTTCTAACCCAAACTAATCCTTTACTTTGTATGTGCAGGGTGTTCAATACAGTGCTGAAACTAACACGTGGATTGTAGACAACGGAGTATCCACGCACATGACAGGAAACAGGGCCGTTTTATCAAACGTCAAGCAAATAAAAGGAAGGCATGTTTCGTTTTCTAGAAACATAGGAGGCTATATCACAGCCCAGGGAGAAGTGGGGAATGAGAAAGTTAAGTTTGATAAGGTGAACTACGTTCAACAACTACAAAATAACTTACTTTTTGTTTCTAAATATGTGATAAGGGATTTAAAGTCATCTTCGACAACAAGAAGTGTTACGTGCTAAAGAAAGACTACGTGATCCTAGAGGACCAAGTTCTGATGACTGCTTCAAGATATAAAGACCTTTATGTTTTGGATCTGTCAACAGCTTCTACAACGGATCATGAGGTTCAGTGTTTTCTATCTAAAGCTACTGAGAAGGATTCCATCTCCTGGCATACGAAAATGGGACACATTAGTCAAAGGAATATGAATCACTTGATTCAGAAGGATCTGGTGAGAGTAGTTAATGTCAAAAACTACTAGCTTCCTGACTTTTGTGTAGCTTGCAAGAAAGGCAAAGAGACAAAGAAGTCTCATACGGAAAAGAAAGTTCATTCAATAGAACTTCCTCTCGAACTTCTTCACATGGACCTGTTTGGTCCAGTCAGTACAAAGAGCATTGCAGACGACTTGTACTGTTTTGTGGTCACTGATGACTACTCAAGGTTCACTTGGGTAATGTTTCTAAAATCCAAATCAGAAACATTTGAGTCATTCAAGGAGTTGGTAACCACACTGGAATCTCTCTACAAGCTGAAGGTTAGACAAGTACGCTCAGACAACGGAACAGAATTCAAGAACAAGTGGATGGAGGCATACTGCAAGGAAAAGGGAATTGTGCATCAATTCACTTCTGCCTACACGCCTCAGATGAATGGCGTTGCTCAGAGAAAGAACAGAAGCTTGATAGAGACAGCACGGACTATGTTGGCAGACTCGAAACTGCCTATCCAATTCTCGAACGAGGCAGTGGCGAATGCATGTTATACACTGAATCGAGTCCTGATAGTCAAGCGCCACGGAAAGACATGTTACGAGCTACTACAAAGACACAAACCGAATTTGGAGTATCTCGAACCATTTGGCGCGCCGTGCACACTTCTGAAGAAGACACAAGAAGGTAAATTCAGCGAGAAGGCAGATGAAGGAATCTTTCTAGGATACAACATACCAAACAAGCGAGTTTACAACAATTCAACGGGTCTAGTAGAAGTGTGGTGTAATGTTGATGTTTAGAGATATACCACACCACCTACTGGCAAAGGACCCGCCTACTTTTTCGATTATGATGGATTCTTCAAGTCCTTCAACATCCCTCTCTCCCCCTCGGATTACAAGTTAGCTACTAGAATGATGTATGATATCTTCAATGCACCATCTAGCTCACAGGGAGAATCATCTATTCAGTCAGGGGAAGTAGTCGATGACAGTGACTGCTCCTCTGGAGATGAAGCTGAAGAAGATGACCAGAACAGTCAGGAGGAACAGGTTCCAGTTCCTAAAAGTCCACAAGCATCTACAAGTGATGCACCTTTGACTATGGAACCTCAAACTCCAACTACCTCAGATGTAGAACCAAATGTTCATAATCTTGGCTCTGAGGTAGCTGTTCCCACTACTCCAGGGGGAACAGGTTCCAGTTCCCGATTAAACGTCTATCATCCCCTAGACAATGTCGTTGGGGATGTCAGAATAGGAGTACAAACCCGAAATCTGTTTTATTCAGCTGACTACGCCTCGGTTATGGAGAAGGGTTACATTCATGATGGTGCTTATTGGTGTTTTGTCTCGTAGGTTGAGCCCAAATATGTAAGTGATGCACTAAATGATGAGTCGTGGGTGAGTGCCATGCAAGAAGAACTTCTTCAGTTCAAGAAGTTAGGTGTATGGACTCTGGTTGATAGACCTAAAGGTGCTAAAGTCATTGGCACCAAATGGGTCTTGAAATGCAAGAAGGATGACCAAGGGGTCATTATCAGGAACAAAGCTCGATTGGTGGTTCAGGGTTTTCACCAAGTCGAGGGAATTGACTACAATGAGGTGTTTGCACCCTGGCAAGGATGGAAGCCATTCGTATCATCCTTGCTTATGCATCGTACATGAAGATTAAAGTCTATCAATTAGATGTGAAGAGTGCATTCTTTCATGGGGAAAGCAGAGAAACAGTCTATGTCAGTCAACCCAGGGATTTGAAGATCCTTATCATTGGGATAGAGTCTACAAGCTCAACAAGGCTTTATACGGGCTTCATCAAGCTCCAAGAGCTTGGTGTGAGAAACTCTCGACTCATCTTGTGAAACACGGCTTTCGCAGGGGAGTCATTGAGTGCACGCTGTTCATTAAGAAAAAGATGGCGACCTACTGCTCGTACAGATCTATGTTGATGACATAATCTTTGGTTCAAAGAACGAATAGTTGTGCAATGAGTTTAAAGCAGTTATGAAGAAAGAGTTTGAGATGAGTACTATCGGGGAGATGAAGTTCTTTCTCGGTTTACAGGTGGATCAGACACGAAATGGGATCTTTCTACACCAGACAAAGTATGTAGGAGACATTCTCAGTCGTTTTGACATGGAGAATGCATCTGCTGCTGGACTCCACTTGCTACGAATCACGACATAGCACCTGCTGAAAATGGAGATCTTGTAGATGCCACGATGATCCGAGGAATGGTTGGATCCCTCATGTATCTCACTGCCTCAAGACCTGATATCATGTATGCTACATGTTTATGTTCTAGATATCAGGCTAAGCCTAAGGTCAACCATCTGATCGGGGTCAAAAGGATTTTTGTTATGTGAAGGGTAAACCCACACTTGGATTGTGGTATCCTCATGATGATGACTTTGAGCTCACGGCGTATAGTGACCTGGATTACGGAGGCTGCAAGATGAACTACAAGTCTAAATCCGTAGGGTGTCAATTCTTTAGGAGAAGACTAGTTACTTGGCAGTGTAAGAAGCAGACATCGGTTGCATTGTCAACCTGTGAAGCCGAATATGTTGCTGCTGCAGGTTGCTGTTCACAAATCATCTGGATTCAACAGCAAATGCGGGATTACGGTTTAAAGTTCTCCTCTAATCCTATTTGTGTTGATAACTCTGCTGCAATTGCAGTAACTAAAAATCCGGTCCAACATCCGACCAAACATATCGGTATTAAATACCATTTCATAAGAAACTATTTTGAAAAGAACTTAATTGATGTGGTAAAAATTAATACTGATTTTCAACGCGCTGACCTCTATACTAAAGCCTTTGATAAACCACGTTTTCAATATTTGCTAGAGGTCAACGACGTTAAAAAGAAAAGTGAGGTTATTTCTGATGATGATAATGTGTATTCTGATGTAGTTTAGTTAAAGTTTTCTTTTTATTTATTTTTTTGTTTATTTTAGTTTGTTTAATTTAAACTCATGTTGTTTTGTTGTTTATTAAAATCCTAATTAAACCAGTTATGATTTTAGTATTTTAGGGGGAGAATTTGTGAGCAAGTAACATTAGACAAAAAAAAAACGAGGGAGAAGGAGTGGATAGCTAATATAGGTAGACCGTAACTGTGATACCGATTGGAAAATGATAGTATACACGAACAAATCAAGAGGACTGTAAAATTTAAATTTAGAAAAGATGAAAAGACTCAAAGTATAAGTCTGTGTAGTCTAAGCAATATAAAGGGAAGATGATAGAAAAACTGGTAACTCCTAAGGCAACACAACGAGAGTAGACCTAGAGGTTGCTTGAATTAATGATATGTCGGTAGATTCAACACAAGAGATGATTAGACTTGACTGGTGATTTCAAGATCAAACTAAGTTGTTCAACTAACTGTGGGCTTCCATCTTATCATTGGTTAACACAGTCAACAATATTAATTAAGGGGAAATGAGCATGTAAACGCCACAAATGTGTGCGGATGACCATAAATAGAGCAAAGCAAGAAAATATGAAAGACAAATGCTATAAAGCTAATGACTTATGTTGTTGGTGCATTTTGTGCAAAATAATATTAACCTGCTCTAACAAGGAGATAGGTTGTGTGCCTCTTTGCTATGCGATGGCCCTGACATGAGGATAAACATAGCCTAGATATTCTAGAATTCATTGTTGTTTGCCGCCTCTCTGCTGTGCGATGGCACTGACCTGAGGACTGGCTTCTCTTTGAAAGCTCTAAGAATAGTCTCTCCTTGTAATACTACCCGTAGACCGCTCAAAAGCTCCCGAGGAATGTTCATTACCATATAAGTGTGGGATCCACAAATGTTAGTTGAAATAATAAACCTAAAAAATCACCGTTGTGTGAAAAGTCTGTGTATGGATTTAAGGGACAAACATATTGACAATCATTGTGGCTGCAATTCTTGAAAGTTCAAATCAATGTGGTAATCTAAGAGTTCCAGTATGATTTCCTAAAGTTGCTAACGACTCTGGATGAACACCAAGAATTGAGCATGAAATGATTTTGATAACAAGTCAAAATGATTTGACTTGCCTGTATGATTCCAAAATTGAGTTGGTCCAGGTATGGTCAATCTAAGTTGAAGCTGTCTATTCCGGAACCAAATCCAATAGATTTCCATCTTAGGACTTATCTCACACAAAAAGCAAAAACAATTCTTATTTTTATTCTTTAGTTTAATTTTCTATTTAGTTAGTCGTTTTAGTTGTTTGTTTGTCGGACTACATCAGGAAAATCAGTAAGGGATCAACTCACTAAAAGGGTCATGTCTGACATGACCACATGTGTTTTAAAAGTTTGAAACAGTCACGTCTAAGGTGATCAAAAAGTTTTCAAGTCAAAACGATCATGTCTGAGATGATCAAATGCTCATAACGTTAATTTCTATAATTAAAGGGGTTTTAAATGTTAAATATTCAAATTGGTAGAAAATTTAATAAGTATGACCCATTCGCACGAATGGACCATACGTATGGACCAATCATACGAATGGAAGCCATTCGTACGAATGGACCATGAATATGGACCATCCAACCGAGTGGCCCATACGATTGGCCGAGTCGAACGCTTAAGGGCGGACGAGTGAGTCAATTGCACGACTGAGATCTAGTCGGACGACTGAAGAAGGACGACTGAACCAATCGCACGACTGAGTCCCACTCGGACGACTGAAAGGTGCATATGAGCTCAGTCGCACGATTGAATCTAGGGTTAGTATAAATAGAGGGGGAGTCGGTCGCAGAGACTCACACCCTCAAATTAACCCTGAATCGCATGACTTAACGCCACTCTGCCCAAATTTCATTTGATCTCTAAATCCCTCCGTTTCGTGATTACTGACCATATACATCGACTCTACATGTAATTTACGGTAAAGAAGCACTCCCATAACTTTCAATTTGATGCAAAATCGGTACATTCGGACTCGCAAAAGAACCGAGACTTAAGTGACTAAATAACCTAACAAAATGACTCAAACAAAAGAAAGTAAAGATGTTAGGTGTTATAAGAATGTATTGCGAGTCAAATGAACCAGAAAACGATGTCTAAAACTCAAAAGTGGTGAAAAAGTGAATTTGAGTTGAACAGTCATTACATCATGCGAATGGACAGCTTGATGAACTTCAGTCGCACGACTGAAGGGTTCAAACTGCTTAAACGCACGACTGAACCATGCGTATGAAGTTCATTCGCACGACTGGTGAAACCGCATGAGGGTATATACCTATGAGCCCAGTCGCACACTCAGTGGTACACATGGGATCAGTCGCACGACTGAACCCCATTTGCACTGTTCAATCGCACGACTGATCTCAGTCGCACAATCTCAATCGCATGACAGAAAGATTTTCTTCAAGTTTAAGTGTTTCATGACTTTCTTAGCCAATGGTACTAACGTTTACTATTTTTGTGTAACAGATGGCAAGTCGATGGACTATGAGCACGAAGCAGAATATATGTG
Source organism: Flaveria trinervia (assembly GCA_025506515.1). NCBI lineage: Eukaryota > Viridiplantae > Streptophyta > Magnoliopsida > Asterales > Asteraceae > Flaveria > Flaveria trinervia. The sequence continues at coordinate 39,194,637 of CM046456.1, forward strand.
CTCATCTGGATTTGACATCCAGAAACGCTACTGAGTTCTCTGGCATCATCACATTTCTACTGAGATCAAGGATTGCACATGCCATATCTACTCCTTGTACTCCATATCGATCCATTCAGCAGGCCTTCTGGGAAGGCGCTATAGTTGATAGATCGTCTGAGCCTCATTGCATGAGAAGTACCATCTTTGGAGAGGCCATTACTATCTCAGAGGAGGATCTAAGAATCATATTACAGTTGGGGGATGACACTGATTGTCCGACTCGATTACACTCCCTCATAGTCAGAGGATGCTTTCTTAGAGCCAAGTACTCTGGGGACATCAATGCTAGGGTACTCAACAAGAGTAACCTCTGTCCCCAGTTTAACTATCTTGCGCACGTGCTGCTTAAGTGCATAGCTTCCAGGAAGGGAGGTTTTGATGAGCTATCCGACCAGAAACAGAACGCGTATGTTGCGTTGGTGCTGAACCACCCGTTCAGCTTCTCCAAGATGATCTTCACCTACCTGGTGGAGAACATCGAGGGGAAAGGGAAGGAGGGCTTCTGTATGTACCTGAGGTTATGCAGATGATGATAGATCAGAAGCTTCCCTCCCTGCCGAAGGAGAAGGAGGATGCGGTAGTCCTCGAGGTGATGGATGACACTACTTGGGGAGGATGAAGGTGTACAGGGGGAAGCAAGTGAAAACCCTTGTCAGGAGGTTGTTTGGGTATCTGGCCCGGGTGGACTACGTGGTGCCAGCAAAGAGAAAGTAGCACCACGATGATAGTAACTCTGATGTGGAGCAGATTGCTCTACCCACTCATGACTCAGATGATGATGACACTGGGGATGCTGGAGACGGTATGCCTATTCCACCTAGAGGCACTGTGTCTGATGTTGTACCTCCAGTGTCCGTCCCAGCTAGAGAAGTAGCCGAGTCAGCTGGATTCCATCAGGACTTATTCATGGTGCGGGGGAGGAGGAGGAGTCAGATGAGGAGCCCCTAACGCGAACTGTGGGAAGCAAAGTTGTTCCCACAAAACATGGGCTAAGGGTGGTTGGTGAACACCCGAGAGACTCCGGAGAGACTGATACTGACCCAAGTTATGCACCGGGGTCAACAGGCAGGGTTGTAGGGGGAGCATCCACCTCAACGGGGACGAGGAGGAAGAGGATGGCTAAGCCCCATGGTTAGAAGAAGAAGAAGCGTCGGTTGACCTTCATCACCACCACAACCACCACATCCACCACAACTACCACAGCCACCACCATACCTCCCACCACAGTACAGATTCCATCCACCACCATATGCTTTACTCCCACATCACCTCCACCATTTCACAGACCTATCTTCACTACAGCCACCACCACCACCACTTCACACCAAGCAGGACCCTCAGTCCATCCCTCACATACTTATGGATCACCTCTACCTCCAATCGGGGTAGAGGAACAACTGTCTGCGCTCAACAGGATGGTGATGCGCTTAATGGCTACAGATGAGGAGAAGGCGGCCCAGATCAACCAGCTTACTGACCTGACTGCTGCACAATCTCACCAGATTGCAGAAGCAGGCTCGAGTTATAGAGGAGCAGGCCAACAAATGGCTGCTCAGAGCACTAAGATAGCCCAACTCCAAGCACATAGTTTCACATCAAGCATGAAGATAGAGGAGTTGGAGGAGGCAAAGAAGACTATCATGTTAAAGCTGAAAGGATCTAAGGAGGAGCCCTTGAAGATCAAGGAAGGGGACGGAGATGATGATGATGAAGATGATGATGAGGATGATGAGAGTGATACAGAGGAGAATGAGGAAACCGAAGGAGATAGGACAGAGGAGAAGGACGATGATGATGAAGCAGAAGGAGGGGATGCAGCTGCATCGGCCTCTGGTTCAGGTCAAGAGAAAAGGTCAAAGAACAGACAAGACCAACCAGCTTCTACTTCTGCTCCTCCAAGTGACAAGACGATGATACAGGATAAAAGTAAAGACTAGATGTTTACGTATTTACTTTTGTATTTGAATCCTCTATTGAAAACGATGTATTGAATGTTATAATAAGTTAATGCATTTCTATTTGATTAATTACTAATGATTTATGTGTTGAATGTTTAAATCAAACAGATCCAAATTACCAAAGAGATGAGTTTGATGTTGCTCCCCTTCAGCAGGTCAAGACTCAGCTAACAATGATTCTTAATCTGCAAGGGATTGTTAGGAGGTCAGTGAATTATACCCCTGAAGAAGGGGAAATAATTCATGACCTATCAAATGAGCAACTCGCAAAGCTTTTCAAGCTAAATCCAGATGAGATAGTGAAAGATGCTCCGACATGCGATTCGATTAGTGACGAAGAGCTCAACGATGTTGATGAAGTCGAGATCGAAGATGTCACTGCCAAGATTACCCTCAGTACGCTGACAATGAGGGTAATGTGGTCCCCAATTTGGGTGAATCCCTTGTCAGCGATACTTTTGAGGTGTTGAACAAGATGGAGCAAGAAACAAAGAAAGTAGTAGGAACAGCCCAAGCCTCAAATGATGATGTCGACATTCGAAAGGCTGAGTGGGCTGCATGTTTTGAAGAAGTTAGAGCCCAACATGCTGCACCAAAGAAGGATGCCTACACCAAACTCTACAGAGTCAAGAAACATCACAAGGTGTCAGGAAGGATCATAGCATGGGCGTATTTTGAGGATCTTAATGCTTATGCAATTAAGAGAGAACAGGGCATAGAGTACTTCAGATTCCCACATGATCTGAAGACTCTACCAGGTTTTGAGCTCAACCAGCTGGCTAAGCTAAAGCTTTTGTATGCTGAACCGAGGAAGATGTCAGGCTGGTTTGAAGCTGCCCTAAAGAAGGAGTACCACACCAGATGGGTTAACTTCAGACCCCAACAGCCTACTAGGTATATCAGAAGGTCTGAGGTTGATGCCATTACTGGCAAGCCCAAGATAGTGTTGAAGTGGAATCCTCCGCGCACAATGTCAAGAATCCCACTCAGAGAAATGCCAGAGGACTTCACTCAACATTTTAAGTTGTGGTACTACGATTGGAGAACAACTGAGGCGGTCATAGTCCTAAGCGAAGAGGGACAAATGGATACGATCAGGGTATTCGACCCGATGTGGCTTACAAACTTGTCGGATAATGATGTCTATATGCTATACAAGTGGCCACTGTTCTATGATACGCAAGATATTGTGCAAGCCCTCCAGTTCCAGAATGTTATACGACTCTGCTTCGCGTTTGAGATTCACACGGGAGTCACAAAAGAGGAGAAGTACAAGAAATACAAGGAGGTTATGCAGAAAACAAGAGATTAGAGAGATCTAGGTCCAAGGGGGAGTTTGTTGATACATGTATGTCCCCAGATCTTGATATGATGTAATAGATCTTGTTTGTCTGATTCTGAGGTAATGCTTGGAATTATTAATGAAATGATATTGTTTGTTTGTTATTTATAATGTTTAATATTTCATTAATGAGTCGACGTTGAATTGGTTAGTTAGGTTTGTGGTTGTTTGAATTGTTACACATAACGTTATATTAATTAATACATTCAAACTTAACGAAATGAATTTCTCATGCGAATGGCCCATGCGAATGGACCATACGCATGAATAACTTCATACGAATGATTCAGTCGCACGACTGAACCAGGAGACTGGATCAGTCGTATGATTGTAACATAAGATTGGCTCAGTCGCATGACTGAACACTCAGTCGTGTGGATGAATCAACCGCATGGTTCAATCGCACGACTGAACCATACTAATGGTTCAATCGCACGACTGAACCATACTAATGGTTCAGTCGCACGGATGAACAATACTAACCTATAAATACAACCCAATTCGTGGAAAAAAAAGAGAGCATTCGTTAATTCCAGACATACCCTATAAATACTAACCTATGAACAATACTAACCTATAAATACAACCCAATTCGTTTGTCCAAGTTCACAGAACACATTAGATCGATTCCCAATCGACTTCTAACGTTTGATTCAATTCTTGATTGATTCATCGTGTGTTCTTACTCATTGGATCGCCAATCAAATAAGATTCCGCACTATTTGATCTGGTTTACACGCTAATCACTAGGTATTTTGTTCAAATACCAGGTCCTAACAAATACAAGGCACCCTATGGTTCACCTTTAATAAAACCTCTTTTATTAAAACCATTAATCCTTTTAATAACCTTTAATTAACCACTTAAGGATAAAGAACCATCAAATTTTAAGCTAGTTATGTTTGTTAATGAGTTTGTTATGTATATCCAAATATCAACCAAACAATTAAACAACAAACATCCAAACAAGCATAAACATACAAACATGGGTGCACAACCATAGCCACTAAGTTGACCACACTTGTTTGCCATCACAAGTTTTGTCACATCTAAAACACTAAGTTTAACCTGTTAAACTTGAAAACGCAGCGGATATATGGTTTAAAGATATGGTTAATAATCTGAGATTTTTCACCATATTAAACTACAAACAAAACCCAAGAATAAGGATCAAATGTATGTGAAATAATGTGCTATCAAACAACACAAAACAACCATAGGGTGTCAATAGAAAACACCTTTCTTGTGCAAATGTTGTAGATGTATGAGATGAATATGAAGGTGTTGTTGAATGTCCAGCCCTCAAGAGAGAGAACCTCAAGTTGTGATACCACAAGCTCTTCCAAGCACCTACCTAGTTAGGGAGCTCAACACCAAAACTCTACAAAAGTACTATAAAAGAAAACGAACTTTTCAGCCAAGTTTTGGAGCTTCAAATCAGAAATTCTGCAATGTTCTTGAGAGAGTTTTGCTCTTGGTGTGAAAGAGAAAAGTGTGAATGATGGATGAGTGTTAGAGAGGGAAAAGATTGCCAAGACCAAGACTAAATGGCTGGTCCCCAAGATGCTTTGGGCGGTCGAAATCTCCCATGTAAATGGGTTTTCCCCCTCATTTTCATTTTATAAAAAGTTACACTCAAAACTTTATAAAATTAAAACCTCTTTTAATTTTATAACAATAATACACTTTTATTTATCATTATTTAACCAACTTAAATAATGAATCAAATAATTTCTCATGAACAAATTATCCACATAATGTTGTTATTTTACAAAGCAACATTTTTAGAAAACCCATTTTCTAAATTTGTGTCGGTATTTATTTGTTGATCCTATCAAAAAATAAATATTAATTGGCGTTTGTATATCTTGTTATTGGGTATGACCCGACTTGGATCATGACGTACTAACCACATCAATCTTGTATGTGTCTTGGGCACATGAGGTCCAACACACGTTTCACATATTTTGTACTTACCGCACATTCGTACATTTATTATCTTTCACTTGTATCTAGGTATTGTCATGTATTGAACCCCCCCTAGAGCACCAAGCAATTCATCTAGGGTTATGCGACAAGGACCCCATATCACACGTATGGAGTGGTCACTAGGACAGACTCCCCCTGTGTGTGAACTTTTACGGGTTTTCCAAGATCGCACGTATTGGAGCAGTCACCAAGACTGAACTCTTACTGTGTGTATGAACCCTTATGAGTTAGCCAAAATCACACGTTGTAGACACACACAGTTGAGCTAACAACTCTCATTGGCTTGTGAACCTCCTTCATTTGCTTGCAAGGCCTTTCATACGTTCTTTCATTATATTCCACTTCCATTATGTTTAATCTTTCACTTTTCTAAGATAATACTTTACGTTCATTATCAATATCACACCATGTAAAGTCACGTCATCTTAAACATAACAAAACATATCATACATAACATACATAGCATTCATAATCAACATACATTAGCATCATCATACATAACATCAATCATACATCATCTTAAACATAATGCATCCAACATTCACATACTTAAACCTATGCCTATCAAGCAAAAATCATCATAAAACATAACTGACCCACTGCGGGATAACGGGGGTTCGGGGGCGGCAACCCCTAACACTGGGGTCCTGGGGGCAGCAGCCCCTAGTGGGGTCCAAGGGGCAACGCCCCTGGCTGGGGTCATCTTGAAAAATCAATCTTCCTGTTAAACCTCTTAAAATCTTGGTCATCTAAAACATATATTTAGTATGCATTTCCAGCGCCAAACTAGTTCAAAACCTTTAAAATAAGGGATCTAGAACTCACCTATACTCGATGAGTAGCTTCTCAATCAAGCTTACAAAGCAAGGGTTGCACTGCACAGCCTACAGATAAGTTAACACTCAAAGAAGTTAATTTCTGCCTAATTTCACTACTAATTTCGCTGCCAAACCAGCAGTTTTGCTGCTAGTTTTGCCAGCAGTTTCGCTGCTAGTTTCGCCCGCAGTTTCGCTGCTAGTTTCGCCAGCAGTTTCGTTGCTAGTTTCGCAAGCAGTTTCGCTGCTAGTTTCGCCAGCAGTTTCGCTGCCAGTTTTGCCCAACTTTCATTTGAAAACCATGTCTACGAAACTACCTGCGAAACTATAGTTTCACAGAAGATCCACAGTTTCGTTGGACGAATAACTAATTTCGCTCCATGAACACCCAGTTTTGCAGATTGGGCTGGAAATTGCGAACCACCCCATTTTTGACCCAAAACTTCAATCTTTCACACCCAAAACCTTGGTTTATCACCCAATAAGCTTTATCTAAGCTTCTTACATGTTTTCTTACACAAAAACATGAGTTTGGGCGAATCTTTACCACTTTTAGTAACCCAAACCCTAGAATCCGGGTTTACATCAAAGCAATGATTAAATGATGTTTCTTACCTGGATTTTTGGTGTTTTCTTGTTGTTTGGATGCCCACGAACACCAATCTTCAATCCCGAGATCAAACGAGCCTTGAATCTTTAATTCTCTCTACTTTCTCTCTCTACTCTCTATAGAACTAGAGTGTTGAGTTACAAATGAGAGCTGCTCAAGCTGAGCCGTTTATATATACTGGGCATTCCCGAGACCTTAACTCGCCAAACACATAACCCATGAAGTCTTCTCGGCCTAAAACCCATATCCATCTTATTTTTATTAAATGATCTAGTCCAAGCCCATTATTATTATTGGGCTCGCTTAGACATTATTCGGGGCGTTACATATACGCCCTTGTTATCACTCGTTACCTTTCTAACCATTTATTATGTACATTCATCGTTACTTGTTTACATTCCATACCAATACCATGAACTTTACCCCACGATCATGCATAAAGCAGTACTGGGCCGAGGTCTATCATAGACCCCCTTATATTGCGCCCGGTGGCCTGACCACAATACCGGGGTAAATTCAGGTGTACCATTGCCTTGTGCTATACCCTACCATCATGCATAAAACAGGTATTGGGCTGAAGTATATAAATAAACTCCTATATATTGCACTTGGTAGCCTGACTATAGTACTGGGGTAAGCGACAAAGGTTCAATACAAATGGTCAATCACAAAGACAGACCCTAGTGTCCATCCTTCTGGTGTAGCTAACCCAACACCGTTGAACTAACACCCTTCATTAAGCGTGAATCTCCATACAAGGCTTGCAAGACTTTCTTTTCTTTCCTTTGTTCATTAATGCATGCATTCATTCTTTCTTTACGTTCCACATAACATTATCATTAACTTCAACTTAGATTACATAATACTTTACGTTCATTTAATAATTATAACACGTAAGTCATGGAATTATACATAGTAGGAACATAAGGTCAACATAACACGTTCATATATAGCATCACATAAACATCACACACCCCATCACTGTGGGGTTTTAACAAGTTTATCAAAGCTCATAAAACATTTTATATATGAGAAACGCAGCGGAAATAAGGTTTTAAAACATGTTAACAAGATGGTTATTAAGCCTATTTAAGAAGCAACCCCAAACCATGGATCAATATACGAAAGTGCATACAATGAAAAGAAAATAAGATGGTGAAATTACAACCTGTGGAGCTGCTGGAAATCGTAGTGGTTCAGAAAAGGATGAACTTGTGGCTGAATCTTCAACTAGAAGACCTCAAGAATGTTGTACCCCAAGCCACAAACGAAGAACCTTTGATGCTAGGATCTTGCAACACCAACTTTCAGCTTAAAACACTTTTAAAGCTGAAAGAAAATCCAGCCTTGTTCTACATGAAAATTTCCATGAACAAGAAAGAAGAAAGGGGGTTTTTCTTTTGCACACACTTGAGAGAAATTGAAAGGATTGCATGTATGTTGCTTGTGGGTGTCAAAATCATAAGTTAAAGCAAGATGGCTGGCCTCTAAGGCAGCCCTTGGGCCGAGCATTTGCTGCCACCAATGGTGGCATCCCTTTTGGACGGAGTCTTCCACATATTCAACCCATCATTATAGGCCTCCACATCTCCCGTGTTAGGTTCATCGGGGATGGGATCATCAAGAATGTAGGCCCGCTTTTCTTGCTTGAGAACAATTCTCAAGTTGCGGTACCAATCCATGAAGTTGTTAGATGTTAGACGATCCTTTGAAGGATCGCCCTAAGAGATTGGTTGTTTTGGTTTGGTACATCGTTATTAGCGTTGGTGTGGTTGGCCATCTACAAGATTTTACAAAGTTCCATTTTAGTAATCGTTGATATAATTATATTTCATTTATTATACCCTTTACGTCTCATGGACTATTAATAAAAAAATTTTTAGAATCCAACGTTATATTAAATATGGTTAGGTGACCTTATCCATTATTTAAATAAACAAGGTAGTCAAAAAAATGACAATTGAAACCCATTGCAACTTCTAATGGTATGGATCGTTTGAACATCTTATGTTTATAACGTCATGTTTACCCCATCAACACCTTTTATAAACCTATTTTAGGTGATCCATTCAATATATTTTATAAATCAAGTCGTCCTACTTCACACACGTGTGAGTTTACCACATAAGTGGTTAGGTGACCTTTATCCCACAAACATGGCATTATCACTCAAGTTACAAGTTCCTCAAGTGGTTAGGTGACCTTTATCCCACAAGAGTTTGCAAGTAACCATAAGTGTTGTGTAAAAGGATGGTGTTTACTTGTTTCACAAAAGGGATTTTTAATTTCACAATACTGTTTTAGAAAGACCATGTACTATATAATTGTATGCATTCAACCATATGGTATCCATTTGGTTCTTTTAAATAAAACCCATTTTATTTTGCAAACCATTAACTCCTTTTATAGACCCCTTTAATTTTGCTTAATGATTTGAGAACCAATTTCTTGTAATAGCTTGTTCTAGTTGATGGTTTGTTAATGACATCCAAATAACCAAAACAAAAACAATCATAAGCATTCAACAAGCATAACCAAACAAACATATAGCATAACAAAGCATACTAAATTGAGCACACTTGTTTAGCCAAAACAAGTGTGTCAAAAGGTCTTGTCCTAAGGTTTAGAACATGACACATGGTGACAAAAGAAACTCCCACTTGAATCCACATCTCAAGCATCCTCTTTGTCCATCCTTTCTTCAAGTCTTGATTTTGAGCATCCTTACAAATATCAATCCTAATACAGTTTTTCTAGTAAGATAAACTCCTAATCTATTTATTACATACCATATGATAAATAAATTACAAACCAAGACTTAAACATAAATAAACTTTTACATAACCAAATGATATAACATGTAACCAATCAAACAATCCACAAGGTCTAGGCTTTGTTATGCATAATCACAAACAACATATCTAAAACAAAGAGATCGATTTTGGCAGCCCCTATAGCCCATGTTTGGCCAACATAAACCAGAACAAAAGGGTTTAGAACATACAAACAAACATCTAACAATCAAAAGTTTTAAAGATCCTTATATGCATAAAGAGGCATCATTAAAACATCAAAAGGGGTGACCAAAACAGCCTCTAACTCACGGGTATGTGGTGTCAAACACCACAAAACCGTGAACAAGCAAGAAATACATGTATGCATTCTATAAGTGGCTCTTGATGCCATTGTGGGGTTTTAACAAGTTTATCAAAGCTCATAAAACATTATATATATGAGAAACGCAGCGGAAATAAGTTTTAAAACATGTTAACAAGATGGTTATTAAGCCTATTTAAGAAGCAACCCCAAACCATGGATCAATATACGAAAGTGCATACAATGAAAAGAACATAAGATGGTGAAATTACAACCTTTGGAGCTGCTGGAAATCGAAGTGGTTCAGAAAAGGATGAACTTGTGGCTGAATCTTCAAACTAGAAGACCTCAAGAAGGTTGTATCCCAAGCCACAAACGAAGAACCTTTGATGCTAGGATCTTGCAACACCAACTTTCAGCTTAAAACACTTTTAAAGCTCAAAGAAAATCCAGCCTTGTTCTACTTGAAAATTTTCCGTGAACAAGAAAGAAGAAAGGGGTTTTTCTTTTGCACACACTTGAGAGAAATTGAAAGGATTGCATGTATGTTGCTTGTGGGTGTCAAAATCATAAGTTAAAGCAAGATGGCTGGCCTCTAAGGCAGCCCTTGGGCCGAGCATTTGCTGCCACCAATGGGTGGCATCCCTTTTGTTTTATTAAACCAATTTGTTTTTATAAGAATTACAAAATATAATATGTAACATTTACATATTTTGTACACCCAACTAGCATTAACCTATGATTAATTAAAACTAAGTTAATTAATTTGTACATCTTATATGCAATTATATGGTTTCATTTTATAAATGTTAATTACCATTAAGTAACAATTATAAAGTAATCTCTCAGAATTAATAAATAAACCCATCTTATTTATTAATTTCTTAGTGCATCTATTTTAGAAAACAATTTTCTAAACCCTTGGTGTTGTTATTTATTTAACTGATCAAATCAATAAAAAATATTGCAGGTGTTTGTCTAGCCTGTTATTGGGTATGACCCGACTTGGATCATATCACACTATCCACATCAATTTAATATGTATCTTGGCAGATCGAATTCAACAATCTCCCACTTGCACAAGATTCATAGATTATTGATGCAAGCAGCAATGACGCCTAGCAACGGTTTGCTACCCCTAATGTATATGACTAAGTGCCATTCAATAACATCATCCCTTTCAAGTACCTTACTTGAAAATGTTTTAGGTGAATCAATCATCTATCCTTTGTTATAGATGTCATATTAAATCCAAGAGACACAGAATTGTCATTCTCCGATGATTTAATTGTAACAGGCCTTAGACATCTAACTCTCAACAAATAAGAGGAACAAATTCCATCTTGACTTCATCCGTCTCTCACAATCACCTCATATCATACATGAAATCAGCCTTATGTAATACCAATTTTCATAACAGCAAAGAACTAAGTCAAAGTACAACACTTGGTGAATATCAAGACCCAATATGTATCTCAGGTCTGAGGATTCAATGATATTCGCCTTTACTCAAAATCTCTTATGACTAATCAGAAAGATTCCATGCAGAAATAATTGAGAGCGAGTCAGTCCAATATCTATATCCCATAGACATCAATGAACCTTTGGTAGCAACCTCTTGCTCTATATTCATACCTTATGAATATCAACCAATCCAAGTTCATTATAGTCTTACATCATGGTTGTTCCCATAAGTATGATCGACTACGGACGTTGAGAATAATTCATTTATTCACCGATTTAAACATGCTAAAATAGAAGAACAAATGAAATTATAACCATACAATTAAGTTAAATAACATTAGTTCCAATATCCAAATACAAAATACAACATCAAACCCAGTCACTAGAATATCTAAGTCCCATGGCATAAACATGACCTTCATGCTTTGCCCTTTCAAGGAGCTTTGTGAGTGGATCCGCAACGTTTTTATCAGTGTGGACTTTGCGAATACATATCTTTCCTTTTCAACTTCATCCCTTATGTAGTTGAATCTCCGTTCAATGTGCCGAGTCTTTTGATGAGCACGAGGTTCCTTGATTTGAGCAATCGCACCCTCGTTGTCACAAAAGATCTCTAGGGGATCCTGAATGGAAGGGACTACCCCTAGATCGGCTATGAATTTCTTCAGCCATGCAGCTTCCCGTGCTGCCATTGAAGCGGCGACGTATTCTGACTCTGTAGTGGACACTCTACCACTTCTTGCTTTGAGCTTTTCCAAAATAGCTCCCCCATTCAGATAAAGATGTACCCCGATTGAGATCGTGAATCATCTCGATCGGTTTGGAAACTCGCATCCATGTAACTTTTTACAACGAGTTCCTCTTCACAAGACCCGTAGATCAAGAACATGTCCTTAGTCCTCCTTAGGTACTTCAGAATATTCTTGACAGCCATCCAATGACTATCACCAGGATTTTGCTGGTATCTACTTGTCATGCTTAAAGCGCATGACACGTCTGGTCTAGTGCATATCATTGCATACATGACGGATCCTATAGCAGATGCATATGGGATTGCCTTCATTCTATTTTGCTCTTCCTTTGAGCTTGGACATTGAGTCGTACTCAATATTGTCCTCTCTGAATAGGTACAGTACCTTTCTTAGAGTTTTCCATCTTGAATCTTTTCAAGATTTTGTCAATGTATGCACTTTGATTCAAACCAATTAGCCGTCTTGATCTATCCCTATAGATCTTTATTCCCGAATATAGGCGGCTTCACCAAGATCCTTGATGAAAAACAACTTCCAAGCCAGGTTTTTACACCTTCCATGGTTGGAATGTCGTTTCCAAACATAGTATGTCATCAACATATACTAGGAAGGTTATTGTGCTCCCACTAGCCTTCTTATACACGCAAGCCTCATCAGCGTTTTGATGAAGCCAAATTTTTTTACTTCATCATCAAAACGGTGATTCCAACTTCTTGATGCTTGTTTTAATCCATAGATTGATTTCATTAACTTGCATACTTTATTAGGATACTTTGGATCGACAAAACCTTCAGGCTGAACCATATAGACATCTTCCTCAAGATATCCATTTAGGAAAGCGGTTTTGACATCTTTGCCAAATCTCATAATCATATGAGCTGCTATGGCAAACAATATCCTTATAGACTTAAGCATTGCAACAGGTGAGAAGGTCTCATCATAATCAACCCTTGAGTTTGAGTGAAACCCTTTGCTACAAGTCTAGCTTTGTAAGTATCCAAGTTTCCATGCATATCGGTTTTCTTCTTGAAAACCCACTTACTTCCAACTACTTTGGAATTATGAGGTGGCTCAACAAGTTCCCAAACTTGATTGTCATACATGGATTGCATCTCAACGTTCATGGCCTCAAGCCATTTGTCACAATCCAAATTGGACACTGCATCATGATATGTGGCTGGTTCATCTGAATCCACCCATAGCATCCATCCATGAAATATCCGTATCTTTCAGGTGGATTACTAGTTCTACCACTTGTGCGAACATTTTGTGTGTATTGATCAACCGCTTGATCATCCTCAACATCCTCACGTTGAGTGCTAGTTTCAACCAAACGTGCATGGGCTGTGTTTCTTGATCCTCCTCAAGATCCACTGTTCTACTGCTAGTTCCTTCCATAAGGAACTTAGTTTCTAAGAACTCACCCTTTCTGGCAACAAACACTTTTTGTTCCAGTGGATCATAGAAATAATATCCCATAGAATCTCTAGGATATCCAACAAAGATACACTTGGTGGATCGGACGTCTAATTTGTTTAGGGTGGGAGTCTTAACATAAACCTCACAACCCCAGACCCTTAAGTACGATAGGGATGGAACTCTTCCATAGCATATCTCAAAAGGTGTCTTTTCCACCTTTTTGGTTGGGCCATATTCAGAATACGGGCTGCGGAGAGCAAAGCGAAACCCCAAAATGATAGAGGTAATGTGCTTCTAGCCATCATAGATCGAACCATATCCAATAAGGTTCGATTCCTCCTCTCAGACACACCATTATGTTGTGGTGTTCCAGGTGGAGTGAGTTGTGAGACAATCCCACAACTCCTAAGATGATCTTGAAAAACATCACTTAGGTATCCGCCACCTCTATCGGTGCGGAGAATTTTAATTGACCTGTTGAGTTGATTTTCTACTTCATTCTTGAAGATTTTGAACATTTCAAAAGCTTCATCTTTGTGCCTTAATAAGTACACATACCCATAGCGACTATAATCGTCGATAAAGTAATGAAGTATCTTTCACCATTCCTAGTCATTGGCTTAAAAGGACCACATACGTCCGAATGTATGATACCTAATAAATCTTTTGCCCTTTCGTTAGTTCCACTAAACGGTGCCTTAGTCATTTTACCTTGTAAACAAGATTCACATACATCAATGAATCATATTCATTTGTTTTTAAAAGACCGTTCTTTTGAAGTGTTTGTATACGTTTCTTGTTTATATGACCAAGACGGCAATGCCAAAGGTAGGTATCATTCAAATCTAATTTGAGTCTTTTGGTGGTTGCTTGGTATATTGAGCTATCATATGTTGTGTTCTCATGAACCAATTCATAAATACCATTACAAGGTATGACCTTAAAATAAAACATATGATTTAAAGAAACATGAATATCATTGTCAACAAACTTGAAATCATAATCATATTGTCTTAAACGGGAACATAAATTATGTTCCTAGTCAAACTAGGAGCATATAATACATTATATAAAATGACTTCCAAACCACTTGGAAGCTTGAAAATGTAGTCTCCTTGGGCTTCAACGTGAACCTTTGCACCATTGCCCATGAATAGACTTATTTCCCCTTTTGCATAATGCTCATTTCTTTTGAACCCCTGCAATAAATTGCAAATGTGAGTTCCACATCCGGTATCTAATACCCATGTGTTAGAAGAAATAACATTTAGTTCAACATGTATCATGTAAATTATACCTGAGGTTTGCCCTGTATCCCTCTTTTCTCTCAACTCTTTGAGATAGACTGGACAATTTCTCATCCAATGCCCTATCTCACCACATTTGAAGCATGGGTCGTTTACAGCAACCTTTTGCTTCTTTTCCTTGGGCTTCGGAGGTTCCGCCCTAATAACCATCTTCCCCTTTCTTCCAACGTGCCCCTTTCCTTTTGCAACATTTGCCTTAGGAGGGGGTAGAGACCTCTTTCTTCTCCCACCTTCATTAATGGTGAGAACGGGTAAAACCCTTTTACCCATTCCCGCCTCAGCTGATTTGAGCATCGAATGAAGTTCATTTATGCTCTTGTCCCATCCGTTCATGTTGTAATTCATGACGAATGCCTCAAACCTTTTAGATAGGCCATTAAGGATCAAATCTGTGGCCAACTCCTTTGAGACAGGACAATTTAGCCTTTGAATGCGGTCGATGTGGCTTTTCATCTTAAGAACATAAGACAAAACTCATTGGGATTCTTCCATCCGACATGCATGAAGCGCTCGAACCATTTCGAAGCGCTCCACTCTAGCTTGTTGCTGGAACGTTTCCCGCAACTGAGTGATCATGTCATAGGCTCCATGGAGCTCATACTCCTTTTGGAGTTCAGGTGTCATACTTGCTAACATTATGCAAGAGACTTGGACGGAGTCTTCCACATATTCAACCCAATCATTATAGGCCTCCACATCTTCCTTGTTAGGTTCATCGGGGATGGGATCATCAAGAATGTAGGCCCGCTTTTCTTGCTTGAGAACAATTCTCAAGTTGCGGTACCAATCCATGAAGTTGTTAGATGTTAGACGATCCCTTTGAAGGATCGCCCTAAGAGATTGGTTGTTTTGGTTTGGTACATCGTTATTAGCGTTGGTGTGGTTGGCCATCTACAAGATTTTACAAAGTTCCATTTTAGTAATCGTTGATATAATTATATATTTCATTTATTAATACCCTTTACGTCTCATGGACTATTAATAAAAAAAATTTTTAGAATCCAACGTTATATTTAAATATTGGTTAGGTGACCTTTATCCCATTATTTAAATAAACAAGGTAGTCAAAAAAATGACAATTGAAACCCATTGCAACTTCTAATGGTATGGGATCGTTTGAACATCTTATGTTTATAACGTCATGTTTACCCCATCAACACCTTTTATAAAACATATTTTAGGTGATCCATTCAATATATTTTATAAATCAAGTCGTCCTACTTACACACACGTGTGAGTTTACCACATAAGTGGTTAGGTGACCTTTATCCCACAAACATGGCATTATCACCTCAAGTTACAAGTTCCCTCAAAGTGGTTAGGTGACCTTTATCCCACTAAGAGTTTGCAAGTAACCTAAGTGTTGTGTAAAAGGATGGTGTTTAACTTGTTTCACAAAAGGGATTTTTAATTTCACAATACTGTTTTAGAAAAGACCATGTACTATATAATTGTATGCATTCAACCATATGGTATCCATTTGGTTCTTTTAAATAAAACCCATTTTATTTTGCAAACCATTAACTCCTTTTATAGACCCCTTTAATTTTGCTTAATGATTTGAGAACCAATTTCTTGTAATAGCTTGTTCTAGTTGATGGTTTGTTAATGACATCCAAATAACCAAAACAAAACAACATCATAAGCATTCAACAAGCATAACCAAACAATACATATATGCATAACAAAGCATACTAAATTGAGCACACTTGTTTAGCCAAAACAAGTGTGTCAAAAGGTCTTGTCCTAAGGGTTAAGAACATGACACATGGTTGACAAAAGAAACTCCCACTTGAATCCACATCTTCAAGCATCCTCTTTGTCCATCCTTTCTTCAAGTCTTGATTTTGAGCATCCTTACAAATATCAATCCTAATACAGTTTTCTAGTAAAGATAAACTCCTAATCTATTTATTACATACCATATGAATAAATAAATTACAAAACCAAGACTTGAAACATAAAATAAACTTTTACATAACCAAATGAATATAACATGATAACCAATCAAACAATCCACAAGGTCTAGGCTTTGTTATGCATAATCACAAACAACATATCTAAAACAAAGAGAATCGATTTTGGCAGCCCCTTATAGCCCATGTTATTGGCCAACATAAACCAAGAACAAAAGGGTTTAGAACATACAAACAAACATCTAACAATCAAAAGTTTTAAAGATCCTTATATGCATAAAGAGGCATCATTAAAACATCAAAAGGGGTGACCAAAACAGCCTCTAACTCACGGGTATGTGGTGTCAAACACCACAAAACCGTGAACAAGCAAGAAAATACATGTATGCATTCGTATAAGTGGCTCTTGATGCCATTGTGGGGTTTTAACAAGTTTATCAAAGCTCATAAAACATTATATATATGAGAAACGCAGCGAAATAAGGTTTTAAAACATGTTAACAGATGGTTATTAAGCCTATTTAAGAAGCAACCCCAAACCATGGATCAATATACGAAAGTGCATACAATGAAAAGAACATAAGATGGTGAAATTACAACCTTTGGAGCTGCTGGAAATCGAAGTGGTTCAGAAAAGGATGAACTTGTGGCTGAATCTTCAAACTAGAAGACCTCAAGAAGGTTGTATCCCAAGCCACAAACGAAGAACCTTTGATGCTAGGATCTTGCAACACCAACTTTCAGCTTAAAACACTTTTAAAGCTCAAAGAAAATCCAGCCTTGTTCTACTTGAAAATTTCCGTGAACAAGAAAGAAGAAAGGGGGTTTTTCTTTTGCACACACTTGAGAGAAATTGAAAGGATTGCATGTATGTTGCTTGTGGGTGTCAAAATCATAAGTTAAAGCAAGATGGCTGGCCTCTAAGGCAGCCCTTGGGCCGAGCATTTGCTGCCACCAATGGGTGGCATCCCTTTTGTTTTATTAAACCAATTTGTTTTTATAAGAATTACAAAATATAATATGTAACATTTACATATATTTTGTACACCCAACTAGCATTACATATGATTAATTTAAACCTAACTTAATTAATTTGTAACATCTTATATGCAATTATATGGTTTCATTTTATAAATGTTAATTAACCATTAAGTAACAATTATAAACTAATCTCTCAGAATTAATAAATAAACCCATCTTATTTATTAATTTCTTAAGTGCATCTATTTTAGAAAACAATTTTCTAAACCCTTTGGTGTTGTTATTTATTTAACTGATCAAATCAATAAATAAATATGGCAGGTGTTTGTCTAGCCTTTTATTGGGTATGACCCGACTTGGATCATATCACACTAGCCACATCAATTTAATATGTATCTTGGGCAGATCGAATTCAACAATCACACATCATCATAACTTCATGCATCATCCATTCACATACATAAACATATGCAAACAAGCATAAGTCTTCATAAAACATAACTGACCCACCGCATAACAATAATACGTCTCGCGGATCGGTACGAAGTGAGCACTCTTGGTCAAATGATCAACTATCACCCATATGGCATCATATCCTTTTACGGTATGCGACAACTTGGTAATAAAGTTCATGGTCATGTGCTCCCATTCCCACTCGGGTATGTCCAAAGGTTGGATCTTCCCGTATGTCTTCTCATGTTCCGCCTTCACTTGCAAGCAAGTAAGGCACTTACTCACGTACTCCACTACGTCACACTTCATACCCAGCCACGAATAATCTTTCTTCATATCTTGATACATCATTGTAGCACTGGGACGAATGGAGTATCGAGTCTTATAAGCTTCATCCATACTCTTCCCACGTAGATCCCCACAATGTGGAATCCACATCTGTGGGAATCGGGTCCTAACACCGAGTGTGTTTTCCCAACTTCGTGACCAGGCTGTTGGATTCTTTATGCCCAAGACACATAGAACATTGATGTGGTTAGTTCGTTATGATCCAAGTCGGGTCATACCAAATAATAAGCTTAGCAAATACTAGTTAATATTTAACTCATGATATGATCATGCAATTATATAATTACACCAACTTAGAAAAGTGGGTTTTCGAAATAAATTGCATATGAGATGGAACAACTTATAAGGATATTTTGTTCATAAGTATTATGTGTAATGTTATTTAACTTGGTTAAATAAAATAAAATAATAATAGAATGTTTGAGTTATATAATTAAAAGGTTAATTATACAACTTATTTATGTAAGGCCCCATTCCCGGGACGCTTACAGCTGGTGATTCATCGCACGTAAAACATATACTTTACATTTATTCATTAAAACATTGCAGCGGAAAACATAAAACAAATGGCGTTTCATTTAATTAAAAAAACTTTTGCAGAATAATGCATCATTTGTTGGTTACAAAATTACATTGTTGTATTACATCACAAAAGCTTTAATTAAATGGATGCCATCCAAAAGAGCTGAGTAGCCGCCTCGTGCCATCCTCAGCAACGTTTACCTACCAACTGAAAATGTATAAAAGTTAGCGTCACTGAGTGAGTTCTAGTTTTATAATAAAACATACATAAATCTTTATTTATTTCTTTACAGAGTCCATACTACACGTTTCATTCGTTCGTGGTCATACATCATACATACATACAAATAATATCATTATTATCTTCCATTACGTTTGTTAACCTTCGTTTATTCGTTACATCTTGTGACATGTACATTACCCTGAACATTGTGCACGAAGCTGGTTACTGGGCCTGAGGTCTTTCATAGACCCCGAACATTGTGCATGAAGCTGACTCCAGTACCTAGGGAAAGTACATTCACCATTCATCTTTTCTTTTCATTCCGGATCAATGCCATATGCTATACCCCGAACATTGTGCACGAAGCTGGTTACTAGGCCTGAGGTCTATCATAGACCCCGAACATTGTGCACGAAGCTGACTCCAGTACCTGGGGCAAGCGGCAAGGATCCAATACATATGGTCAATAACAAGGATTTAACCTTAGTGTGCATCCTTGTGGGGTAGCTAACCCGCACACAGTTAAACTTTCACCCTTCATTGGGTGTGAACCTCCATACATTTGCTTGCAAGACTTTTTACGTTCATTCATTCGTTAATGCATGCATTCATTAATCATGTTCCTCTTTCATTATCTTTCACTTTATGTTACATAATACTTTCGGTTCATTCATTAACATAACACATAAAGCCATGGAAAGAAAAACATTCATCATCCTAGGAACATAACATATCATACCATTCATACATCATCACAGGGCATCATACATACATAACATACATAATGCATAGTCATGCAATATTATCATCATCATTATCCATAACATGCCCATCATACTATCTATGACCCCAAAAGTCAACTTATAGTCCCCCGGGAATTTCCCAAGTCAAAGCCTACTTTACACATTTTCCCCAAAAATCAGAAAAATATTCTAATTACTAGGCGCATGGGCACTATGCAGGCGCATGGACACTATTTAGGCGCATGGGGACACATAGGCGCATGGCCCACTTTTAGGCGCATGGGTACTATTCAAGCGCATGGGGACTCCTGGACGTCTGAACACTTAGTAAATTCCAGCCCAATCTAGGCGCATGGATACTATTCAGACGCATGAACACTTAGGCACATGGGCTACTTGGGTGCATGGCCCTACCCTTAGTCATCCTACTAACATTTCTAGGCGCATGGCCACTGTTTAGGTGCATGGGCTGAACTTAAACATTTCTAAGGCGAATTTTGGGCGCATGAGCTACTGTTTAGGCGCATGGCTTACACTTAATTCTTTCTAAGGCACTTTTAGACGTATGAACACTCATCTAGGCATATGAGCATTCTGTGAAACATGTTTCTAGGATATTTTCAATCGAAATAATCAAACCCATCGGTTCTAAGCATAATGTGGCCATTCTAAACATGAATAACCTATAAACATCCAAGAACCAACATCCAACATACACAATACATACGGGTATTCACATATAATTTTGTAAAATCATTTTCATATGTTTTCAGCCCCAAAGATAGTTTAAAACATGTAAAAACCAGGGTCTAGAACTCACCTCGTGCAACTTGGGTGTTCTTCCTTTTAACCCGCTTGCAAAGAGTTAAAAACACCTAGTAATAACATCCAAAAACACACACAAACGACCACAAACACAACCCATAAGCATACAAACACATGACCGGGATAAAACCCGTTATAAACATGTAAACACCATGAATTCTTTCCTTGAATTTGTTCACTTCTTCTTCTTCTTCTACAAGCCGAGAGTTTATGCTCTCCTCTTGTCTTTCTCTTTCTAAAGCTGAAGAAGATATTGATGTGAAGTGAGGGTGGGCGGCCATGCCCACCTTTACACCAACTTTTCAAAGATTTTTGTCCTTTTTACATTTGTAGTCCCTCCACTTGGACCTTATTGTCTTTCTTGCTTTTATTCTTCATACCTTGACTTTTCAAAATAACCGGGTCTTACAAGTCCACCCCCTTATATAGGTTTCGTCCCTGAAACCTGTTATTCCTCAAACAGACGAGGATAATGCTGCCTTATCTCCTCCTCAGTCTCCCATGTAGATTCAGATCCCTTTGGTGCCTCCACTGTACACGCATAAGAGAAACCACTTTATTTCTCAGCCTCTTCTCTTTACGATCGATGATTGCCACTGGTTGCTCCACATAATTGAGCCTTTCATCAACTTCAATGTCCTTCAGTGGAACAATCATGTCTTGGTCAGCTAAGCATTTCTCAAATGAGATACACGGAATGTCGGGTGAATTCCACTTAACTCACCTGGCAACTCCAATCTATAGGCCACCTCTCATACTCGAGCTGTGATTCGGAAAGGCCCTATGTATTTCGGGCTTAGCTTACCTCGTTTTCTGAATTGAATGATAACCTTCCAAGGTGAGACCTTCAACATAACTCGGTCACCCACCTGGAACTCAATCGGTCTGCGTCGTCTACCGGCATACGACTTCTGTCTATCTTTGTCTGCCTTCATGAAGGCTTTAATCTCTTCAAGCTTCTCAGTCATAGCCTCGATTACCTCCACGCTTCCCAACTCTTTTTGACCAATATCACCCTAACATACGGGTGTTCTGCATCTCCTACCGTATAGCATCTTGTATGGTGGCATACCAATGCTCGTATGATAACTATTGTTGTACGAGAATTCAGCTAACGGTAAATGCTCATCCCAACTTCCACCAAAATCGATTACACATGCCCGAAGCATCTCCTCCAACATCTGAATGGTCCTTTCTGACTGACCATCAGTTTGGATATGATAAGCCATGCTAATATGTAACCTCGTCCCCATGGCATCATGGAATTTCTTCCAGAATTTAGAAGTAAACCAGGTGTCGAGATCAGACACGATAGACACCAGCACACCATGATGAGTTACATTCTCCTTGATGAACACGTCAGCCAACCTCTCGGATGAATATGTCTCACGGATCGGTAAGGAATGAGCACTCTTCGTCAAGCTGTCAACAATCACCCATATGGAATCGTACCCCTTCGGAGTACGTGGCAGCTTCGTAATGAAATTCATGATGATGTGCTGCCACTTCCATTCTAGTATATCCAAAGGTTGGATCTTCCCATACGGCTTTTGATGTTCCGCCTTCACTTGCAAACAAGTAAGGCACATCCTCATATACTCTTCCACCTCACGCTTCATACCCGGCCACCAATAATCCTTCTTCATGTCTTGGTACATCTTTGTGGCACCCGGATGGATAGAGTATCGGGTCTTGTGAGCTTCGTCCATAATCTTCACAAGTAGATTCCCGAAACGAGAAATCCACACCCGTCCAAATCGAGTTTTAACACCAAGCGTGTTTTCACTCAATTCCCTAACCAGACCTCTCATTCTTTCAGAGTTAAGATGATCTTCTTTCAATGCCTCATTTTGAAACTCTTTAACTTGCTTTAGCACATTAGATGTCATGATCAATTGATATGCTTTGACCAGAATCGACTCGGGCCTCTCCTTTCGGCTAAGGGCATTAGCCACCACGTTGGCTTTGCCCGGATGGTAATGGATCTGATAATCATAATCCTTTATGAGCTCCAACCATCGTCTCTACCTCATATTCAGGTCCTTCTGCTCAAAGAAGTACTTTAAGCTCTTATGGTTGGTGAAGATGGTGCACTTCGTTCCATACAGATAGTGCCTCCAAATCTTTAATGCAAAGACCACAACTGCTAGTTCCAAGTCATGAGTAGGGTAGCTGACCTCATGACCTTCAGCTATCAGGATGCGTAGGCTATAACTTTTCATCTTTGCATTAATACCCACCCCACCCCGAGTAAGAAGCGTCTGAATACAGCACCAAATCTTCGCTTCCATTGGGTAACGACAAGACAGGAGCTTGAGTCAACCTCGCTTTCAATTCCTCGAATACCTTCTCCTGAGCCTGACCCTATACATACTTCACATCCTTCCGGGTCAACTTAGTCAGTGGAGAAGCAATCTTAGAGAAGTCTTGGATAAATCTCCTATACTAGCCTGCCAAACCTAAGAAACTACAAATCTCGTATGGCGTCTTTGGAGACTTCCATTGCATCACTGCCTCTACCTTAGCCGGGTCCACCATAATCCCATCGGGATTCACCACATGACCCAAGAACTGAACTTCGCATAACCAAAACATGCAATTGGAGAATTTTGCGTACAACTTCTCCCTTCTTAACGTCTCCAGAAACTCTCGAATGTGACTGGCATGCTCAATCTCACTCTTTGAATAAATCAGGATATCATCAATAAACAAAATCACTGATATATCTAACATTGGCCGACACAATGGATTCATCAGATCCATAACAGCAGCCGGCGCATTGGTCAAACCAAACGACACATCGAGGAACTCATAGTGACTGTAGCGCGTGCCAAAAGCTGTTTTAGGAATGTCCTGCTCCTTCACTTTCAGTTGATGGTAACCGGATTGAAGGTCTATCCTAGAAAACCAACTAGCACCTTAGAGCTGATCAAACAGATTGTCTATTCTTGGTAGGGGGTATAGGGCTTTCACCGTCAACTTGTTCAACTCTCGGTAGTCAATACACATCCTCATATTACCGTCTTCCTTCTTCACAAGTAATATCGGAGCACCCCATGGAGAGATACTCGGTCTAATGAACCCCTTATCCATCAGTTCTTGCAACTGCTCCATTAACTCTTTCATCTCAGTCGGAGCCAACCGGTACGGTGCCCTGGCAACTGGTTGAGCACCGGGTATCAAGTCAATTTGGAATTCAACCTCGCGAACTGGTGGCACACCGGGTAAGTCTTCTGGGAATACATCCGGAAAGTCACGCACCACTAGTACATCGGATAATTGTTGTACTGACACATCCACGTCTTTTATGTATCCCAAGTAGGCACTACATCTGCGTCTAATGCATTTTCCTGCCACAGCCAGTGAAATCACCCTCGGGAGTGTCATGACGCGATCACCATAAACCTTCACCTCATTTCCATCAGGCGTTGTCAATCGGATCATCTTCTTGCGACACACGATGTTTGCCTCATAGTTTGCTAACCAGTCCATCCATAGTACTACATCAAATCCACCCAGGGGTATCACGTGTAACCTAGCAGCAAACCTATGGCCTTCTAGTTCTATGGCACTGTCCTCTATCACCTCAGTAATTCTAGTGGACTTATCAATAGCAGTCTCCACATGGAGTGACTCACCAATACATCCACTATTATTGGGTAACTTAGCACCAAAGGCAGCAGAAATGAAACTCCTACTAGCACTAGAATCAAACAACACAGATGCAAGAGTTTGGTTTACAAGAAACATACCTGACACCACGTCAGGATGTGTCCTAGCCTCCTCCCGAGTTATCGTGAAAGCTCGGGTGCTTGCCTTCTGCCCTTCTCCTCTGGCCTTCTTCACCCCGGAACTCTCGGCCCTTGGCTCCTTACACTCCCTACTGATATGACCACTTCCCCCATAGTTGAAACACTTCACACCTCCATAGTATCTATCCATATGATCAGGCTTCCGACACTTGACACAAATATTCGACCCCCATCTACACTCGCCACCGTGCTCCTTCCCGCACTTACCACACTTCTCCAACCCAGCACCAGCTATGACCACACGTCAGTCACCTACCCTCGCCACCTTATTGTTTGGAGCAACTCTACCACGTCCAAACCATTTCCCATTCCAGTTTCTCCCATCCCTACTCGTCTTCTTCTCCTCAGCCACTACCACCTCACGCTCATCATATAGTCTACAAGCCAAATCAACGACCGACCTAAAAGTGCTTGGCCAGGTATCGACCATATGCCTACAGATATCCGCCGGTAGTCCCTAGATATATCTCTTAATCTTTCGTGATAGTGGTGTCACCTGATCGGGCACCAGTCGTTCCATTTCATTGAACATTGTGATGTACTCTTGGTATGTCAAAGTTCCCGCCTCCAGTTGCAGAAACACTCTCTCGACCTTGTCCATTTCCCGGTGAGGACAAAACTCCTCGATCACCATCCTCTTCAACTCCGACCATCTCATTCTCCCGATCGCCCGACTACCCTCGGCTTGGACTATATTGTGCCACCAGCACAGAGCCAAGTCTACGAATGAGTGGGTAGCAAACTTAACCTTCTGGTCTTCTCAGCACTCGCTGATATCAAGTACCGCCTCCATTTCCCTCACCCACCGGTGACCAGCAGTGGAAGTGCTGTTTCCATCGAAGGTAGGGGGTTTGCATCTCATAAACACCCCGTAGTTGCAGCCTCGGGTCACTTCCAGCGCAGGCTCTTCTTCATCGTCCTCATCATCGGACGGAATCATCTTAGTCTCGGGCTGTCTTCTTTCGCCCGTAGGTACACTCCTTTCCTTTCCCTCTCCCTCTCTAACTGCCTTTATCACTTCGGTCACCACAGACGGTAGGATCGTCTGCATGACTTGGTGCACTTCTTCCACAACCGCCTCCTTCACTAAGGCTCTCAGGTTAGCACTCTTATCTCCGCCCTCTGGATGAGCGGTTTCTAGTTCTTCATGAACCACTTTCTCGACTCTGGGTCTCCCCCTATTGGGTCGTGGTTCGGCACCGTGACCTCCACCACGAGAGGCCTTCGAAGATCTACCACCAGCCATCTACTAACACACTGAAAGATTCAAACACCAACACTCTCATTCAAGGGAACAGCTCAGTTCATGTCAAGTATAGTAAGTCCCTAATTACAGTGGCCAGTTGTGATTAGCCACTTACTTTACTCTTCATACCCCGAGCATTACCTGTCCTGACTACATTAGTATTTAAATCTACATACAACACATAACCACATACCACGCGCACATAAACCGGTTAACATTACGAAAATACCTCATCGCACGCAGCTACTCAGATTGGCATCCCATTCCCATTCCGTCCCATTCTCAGTTTAAGTTAAGGTTTATTTTAAAATTTTACCCATTTCACTTAAACTTTGGCTCCGAAACCAACTTGTAAGGCCTTGTTCCCGGGACGCTTACGGCTGGTGATTCATCGCACGTAAAACATATACTTTACATTTATTCATCAACACATTGCAGCAGAAAACATAAAAAAATGGCATTTCATTTCATTCTAAAAACTTTGGCAAAATAATGCATGGTTTGTTGGTTACAAAATTAAATTGTTGTATTACATAACAAAAGCCTTAATTAAATGAACGCCATCCAAAAGAGCTAAGTAGCCGCTTCGTGCCATCCTCAGCAACGTTTACCTGCCAACTGAAAACGTATAAAAGTCAGCGTCACTGAGTGAGTTCTAGTTTTATAATAAAACATACATAGATAGTTATGTATTTCTTTAGAGAGTCCATACTATACGGTTCACTCGTTCGTGGTCATACAACATACGTACATACAAATAATATCATTATTATCTTCCATTACCTTCGTTAACCTTCGTTCATTTGTTACATCTTCTGACATGTACATTACCCTGAACATTGTGCACGAAGCTGGTTACTGGGCCTGAGGTCTTTCATAGACCCCGAACATTGTGCACGAAGCTGACTCCAATACCTAGGGAAAGTACATTCACCATTCATCTTTTCTTTTCATTCCAGATCAATGCCATATGCTTTACCCCGAACATTTTGCACGAAACTGGTTAACGGGACTGAGGTCTATCATAGACCCCGAACATTATGCACGAAGCTGACTCCAGTACCTGGGGCAAGCGGCAAGGACCCATACATATGGTCAATCACAAGGATTGAACCGTAGTGTGTATCCTTCTGGGGTAGCTAACCTGCACCTAGTTGAGCTAACACCCTTCATTTGGTGTGGACCTCCATACATTTGCTTGCAAGAGTTTTTACGTTCATTCATTCGTTAATGCATGCATTCACTCATCATGTTCCTCTTTTATTATCTTTCACTTTAAGTTACATAATACTTTCAGTTCATTCATTAAGATAACACGTAAAGCCGTGGAAAAATAATCATTCATCATCATAGGAACATAACATAACATACCATTCATACAACATCACAGGGCATCATACATACATAACATACATCATGCATAGTGATGCAACATTATCATCATCATCATCCATAACATGCCCATCATACTATCTATGACCCCAAAAGTCAACTTATAGTCCCCCATGAATTTCCCAAGTCAAAGCCTACTTTACACATTTTCCCCAAAAATCAGAAAAATATACTAAGTCCTAGGTGCATGGGCACTACGCAGGCGCATGGACACTATTCCGGCGCATCAGGAATACTTAAGCACATGAGCCAATTTCAGGCGCATGGGTACTGTTTAGGCACATGGGGACTCCTGGACATCTCAACACTTAGTAAATTACAGCCCAATGTAGGTGCATGGATACTATTCAGACGCATGAACACTTAGGCGCATGGGCTACTTGGGCGCATGAGCACTATTGGGGCACATGGCCCTACCCTTAGTCATCCGACTAATATTTCTAGGCGCATGGGCCACTTATCAGGCGCATGGGCTGAACTTAAACATTTCTAAGGCAAATTTTGGGTGCATGAGCTACTGTTTAGGCGCATGGCTTACACTTAATTCTTTCTAAGGCACTTTCAGATGTATGAACACTCATCTAGGCATATGCGCATTCTGTAAAACATGTTTCTAGGATATTTTCAATCCTAATCATCAAACCCATTAGTTCTAAGCATAATGTGTCCATTCTAAACATGAATAACCTATAAACATCCAAGAACCAACAACCAACATACACAATACATACGGGTATTCACATATAAACTTTGTAAAATCATTTTAATACTTTGTCAGCCCCAATGATAGTTTAAAACATATAAAAACCGAGGTCTACAACTCACCTGGTGCAACTTGGGTGTTCTTCCTTTTAACCCACTTGTAAAGAGTTAAAAACACCTTGTAACAACATGCAAAAACACACACTCATGAGCACAAACACAACCCATAAGCATACAAACACATAAGCAGGATAAAACCCGTTATAAACATGTAAAAACCTCCAATTCTTACCTAAAATTCGTTCCCTTCTTCTTCTTCTTCGACAAGCCGAGAGTTTCTGCTCTCATCTTGTCTTTCTCTCTCTAAATCCGAAGAAGATATTGATATGAAGTGAGGGTGGGCGGCCATGCCCAGCTTTACACCAACTTTTCAAAGATTTTTGTCCTTTTTACGTTTGTAGTCCCTCCACTTGGACCTTATTACGTTTCTTGCTTTTATTCTTCATACCTTGACTTTTAAAAATAACCGGGTGTTACAATTTAGTGACTAGTTACATAAAATGGATGAAAATAATTTTGGGGGGAAACCCCATTTGAACACCATATTTCGGTCGCCCCTTTAGATGGGGTTTGTGCCTTTTGTTGCTTAGAACAAGCACACTTTACTAGTTACACACTCCATCTTCTTCTCTCTCTCACATGCAAAAGACCTGAAGAAGAACAAAAACTCTCTCAACTCTACAGACATTCACGGCTGGAAAAAAGGTTTTTGAGCAACTTTTGGTTCGTTTGGTGTAGAAATCATAGTAAAAAGGGTCTTTGCTTGATGCTTGTGGGTATGGAAGCTTGAGGACACCTCTCCTTGGTGTTTTTGTTGTTCAAGAACCTCATTCTCTTCATCATTTTCCTGTTTTTCAGCAGCTCAACAAAGGTAGTATTACGGGTGTTGCTTTTGGTTGTTATCTCTTCTTGATATCTAGTTGATTCATATATATTTGATCCTATGTTCTTGGGTTTGTTGTTGCTAAGTAATATGCCTTAATTTTCTGTTTACAAAACATAATATTAAGGTTTGTTTCCGCTGTGTTTTTCTTGTTTAAATGGTTAAACAACTTTGTGGTCCAACAAACCCAACATCGGCATCTAGAGCCGGATATGTGGATGACTAGCTTCTTTTGTCCTTGTAAATTTGGTTTTATAGGTCTTTAAAAACCTAGTAGGGGCTGTTTCGTGATGATATGATGAATCCCCAATCTTTCAAGGCTATATCTTACATGCTTATGATTAAACCTTGAAAGAAAGATGTCTAATGGTTGATTATATTTTGTATGGACAAAAACCCTAAATTCTTGGTTTATGTTGCCTGAAAATTTACAGGTTAAATGGGGATTTATTTTGGTTCTTGGATGTTGTTTATTATTGGTGCATAACCTAGCCTTGACCTTCTGTTGATTTGGCTTTGGATGGATGTTTGTTTTGGTTGATTTCTTCCATAATGGGTTGTAATATTATTCTTTTGTGCTTGTGTTTGGATGTAATTTATTTCTTCATTCAATGGTGATGTAATAAACAGATTAAGTGTATTTTCTTTTATTAGAAAATTTGTATTAGGATAATAATATTGTAAAAGAAGATGCACAAGTTGGAAGCACAAAGGGAAGACACAAAGAGAAGGACTTGAGGCATTTGGATGCAACTTGAAGTGGGGGTCTTTGGTGATCTTATCTTGTGTGTTGTGATTAACCCATAGGAAAAACCAAATGTAAGGCCTCGTTCCCGGGAAGACTCATAGTTGGTTAATCATATCATAAAATCAGTTTAATAACAAAAACATTGCAGCGAAAATAATTAAACATTCATTTAAAACTTAGAAACCATATTGTACTCATACATATGTCTTTTAATTGTAAACAAAACATAGTACTTGTTCTTATATTACAATAAAACATTTCATAAACACGAATGCCATCCATAGCTCCTCAAGTAGCTCCGTGGTGCCATCCTCAGCATCAACATTTACGTGCCAAATATTATGGATAAATGTCAGCTTTGCTCAGTGAGTTTTAGTTCTAGGTAAATAAGAAAATATAACTTTATCCATCATATAATAACCACGCATACATAATAGATAACATTTTTTATCTGAATAAGCATGTTCATTATCTTTCATTATTTCATATCATTCACTTCATAATAAACGAGATTGCACAAAGCAAGAGCTCCATGTTGATCGACAATGAATGTCGATCCCTGTCGGTACATATCATCATGGTAGCTAACCCCCAACAGTTGATCCACACTGCATGGCACATAGCCTGCTCATGAATACGGATCAATCATCATACATGAGACTCACATAAGTGAAGTCTATCATAGTGCTTGCAAGACTTTTCATCATCAAATGGGCCCTGGGGTAACATTCATTAAGTTTCACTTTTCATTAATATCATCTTCCACTTTAATATATATAATAGTTAACTTATTATGTACACAACATGCCAAGTACTACTCATCATAAAACAAAACCGACCCAATGGGGGACAGCGGGGGTTCGGTGGCGGTAGCCCCTGACAGCGGGGTCCTAGGGGCGGCAGCCCCTAGTGGGGTCCAAGGGGCAACGCCCCTAGCTGGGGCCGGGCTGCCAGGTCAGCATGAAATTTTTTAATTTCTAAGTGTTTATATAACACATTTCCTTATAGAAAAAAATCAATCTTCCTGTTAAAACCTCATAAGATCTCAGTTATTTAAAAATGTATAATTAGTATTCATAATAACCCCAAAACATGGAAAAACTTACAAATAAGGGGATCTAGAACTCACCTGGATACCGAGACTAACTTCTAAACTAAGCTTAAAAGGCTAGGATCACACTACACAATATGCAGATAAGTTGACAGTTAAAGGGGTTAATTTCTTCCTAAATTCGCTGCTAATTTCGCTGCCAGTAAAGCAGTTTCGCCGGCAGTTTCAACCGGCAGTTTCGCCGGCAGTTTCGCCGGCAGTTTCGCCGCCAGTTTCGCCGCCATTTTCGCCGCCAGTTTCGCCGCCAGTTTCGCCGCCAGTTTCGCCGCCAGTTTCGCCGCCAGTTTCGCCGCCAGTTTCGCCGCCAGTTTCGCATGGCAGTTTCGCTGCAACTTTCGTGGGAATTCCTGGATCGAAATTATCTGCGAAACTATAGTTTCGCAGAAAATCAACAGTTTCGTAGCATGAAGATGCAATTTCGCTGGATGCTTACACAGTTTCGCACATCGCATAAAATTATGAACCAACCCGTTTTTAACCCAAAATCACACCTTTTTACGTCCAATCTCTTAGTAATCATCCGTGAGGCTATATCTAACTAGCTTTTTACATTTTCATTCGTAAAATTGTGACCTTTATAGGATTCTTTTCAACTTTAAAACCCAACCTTAGATCCGGGTATGATATATAGAAGCATTTAGTGGCCGACTCTTACCTGGATTTGTTGCTCCTTTCTTGTGTTTTGATGCTCAATCGTTCAGATCTTCAATCCCTTAACCTTTGAAGCTTCAAATCTTGAGTTTTCTTCATTTTCTCTCTCTATGAATATTGGTGGCTAGGGTTCAAGTGTGGAAAATGGTGGCTGAGTAGGTGGGTTTGAAGGTTGATTATGGGCCTTAAATCACTTAGGCTCTTGCCTATATGCCTAAGCCCATAACCCTAATTAGCCCATAAGCCTAAGCCCATAACCCTAATTAGCCCATTACCCACAAATTAAGCCCATTATCCTTGATGACACATTTTACAAGTCTCCCCCACTTATTTAGGTTTTGTCCTTGAAACCTGTCAGTGATTAAACAATTAAGAATAAAATTTCCTTATCTCCTTCTCAGTCTCCCATGTAGATTCTCATCCTTTTCTGTGTCTCCAATGTACTCGTACCAGCGGAACTACTTTATTACGTAAGTGCATCTCTTTCCAATCAAGGATGGCCACCGGTTGCTCTACATAGCTTAGTCGTTCATCGACTTCAATGTCTTCTAATGGTACAAAAGCATCATTTTCTGCTAGACATTTCCTAAGATGAGATACATGGAATGTAGGGTGAATTCCACTCAACTCATCGGGTAATTCTAGTCTTTAGGCTGTTTTCTCTACCCTTGCGATAATATAGAATGGCCCTATGAATCTTGGGCTTAACTTTCCCTTTTTTCGAAACCTGATGATCCCTAGCATAACCTTGTTACCAACCTCAAATTCTATCAGACTACGCCACTTATCAGCATAAGACTTCTGGCGATCCTTTGTAGCTTTCATGAATGCCTTGATCTTATCTAATTTTTTGGTTGTGACCTCAATCACTTCAAGACTTCCTAATTCCTTCTGCCTGATGTCACCCCAACACACAGGAGTTCTACACTTCCTACCGTACAACATCTCATAAGGTGCATACCAATGCTAGCATGGCAACTATATTATATGTGAATTCTGCCAACGGTAAGTGCTCATCCCAACTTCCTCCAAAGTCAATTACACACGCTCATAGCATGTCTCCTAATGTATGAATTGTTCTTTCCGGCTAACCATCCGTCTAGGGGTGGTAAGCCATACTAATATGCAGTCTAGTCCCCATTGAGTCATGAAACCTCTTCCCGAACTTGGACGTAAACCGTGTGTCCTTATCCTAAATGATAAACATTGGCACGCCGTGACGAACCATGATCTCCTTGATAAATAGCTCGGCCAACCTCTCAGAGGAAAACGTCTCATGAATTGGTAGGAAATGGACACTCTTTGTTAGCCGGTCAACAATCATTCAGATCGCGTCGCTCCCTCTTGCCATACGGGGTAGCTTCGTGATGAATTCCATCATGATGTGTTCCCATTTCCACTAAGGGATATCCAAAGGCTGGATCTTTTCATATGGCTTTTGGTGCTCTGCCTTCACTTACAGAAAAATCAGGCACTTGCTCACATACTTAGCCACATCTTGCTTCACTCCCAACCACGAATAATCTTCCTTTAGATGTTGATACATTTGCGTGGCACCGGGGTGAATGGAAAATCGAATTTTATGAGCCTCATCCACGATCTTCTCCTTCAGATTCCCATAGAGAGGTATCCACATTCTCCCAAATCGGGTTCTAACACCCAGGGTGTTTTCCCCTAAATCTAAAACTTGTCCTTTCATCCTTTCAGAGTTGACTTTGTCCACTCTCAATGCCTCATCCTAAAACTCCATCACTTGTGTCATAACATAAGGCGTCATGATTTTCTGGCAAGCCCTCACCCAAATTGGTTCGGGTCGTCCCTTACAGCTAAGGGTGTCAGCAACCACATTGGCTTTTGCTTGGATGATAATGAATTTCACAGTCATAATCCTTGATTAGTTCCAACCACTTCCTCTACCTCATGTTAAGTTCCTTTTGTTCAAAGAAATAGTTTTTATGATTAGTGAAGATGGTGCACTTCACCCCATACATGTAGTGCCTCCAAATTTTCAATGCAAACACCACCGCAGCCAACTCCAAATCATGGGTAGGATAATTGGCCTCGTGGGACTTTAATTATCTAGAAACATAGGCTATCACCTTCCCTCGTTGCATCAACATGCAACCCAATCCTGCATACAAGGCATTTGAGTAGACTACCAGATCCTTGTTCCCTTCAAGTAACATCAAGGCAGGGGCTTGAGTTAACCTCATCTTTAGTTCTAGGAAGGCGTTCTCCGGATCAGTACCCCATTCATACTTCACTTCCTTATGGGTTAGCTTAGTCAAAGGAGAAGCTATCTTGGAGAAATCTTGGATAAATCTCTTATAGTAACCTGCCAGGCCTAAGAATCTATGAATCTCAAATGGCGTCTTTAGAAGTTCCCATTGCGTCACCGCTTCAACCTTCGCAGGGTCCACCTTCATCACCACGGGATTAACCACAAGACCCAGAAATTGAACTTCTCGAAGCCAAAATGTGTTTTGGTTGTTCAAGAACCTCATTCTCTTCATCATTTTCCTGTTTTTCAGCACTCAACAAAGGTAGTATTTGGGTGGGCTTTGGTTGTTATCTCTTCTTGATATCTAGTTGATTCATATATATGATCCTATGTTCTTGGTTTTTGTTGCTAAATATGCCTTAATTTTCCGTTTACAAAACATAATATTAAGTTTTGTTTCCGCTGTGTTTTTCTTGTTTAAATGGTTAAACAACTTGATAATGTCCAACAAACCCAACATCGGCATCTAGAGCCGGATATGTGGATGACTAGCTTCTTTTTCCTTGTAAATTTGGTTTTATAGGTCTTAAAAACCTAGTAGGGGCTGTTTTGTGATGATGATGAATCCCCAATCTTTCAAGACTATTCTTACATGCTTATGATTAAACCTGAAGAAAGATGTCTAATGGTTGATATATTTTTATGGACAAAAACCCTGAATTCTTGGTTTATGTTGCCTAAAAATTTACAGGTTAAATGGGGATTTATTTTGGTTCTTGGATGTTGTTTATTATTGGTGCATAACCTAGCCTTGATCTTGTGTTGATTTGGCTTTGGATGGATGTTTGTTTTGGTTGATTTCTTCCATAATGGGTTGTAATATTATTCTTTTGTGCTTGTATTTGGATGTAATTTATTTTTTCATTCAATGGTGATGTAATAAACAGATTAGGTGTATTTTCTTTTATTAGAAAATTTGTATTAGGATAATAATATTGTAAAAGAAGATGCACAAGTTGGAAGCACAAAGGAAGACACAAAGAGAAGGACTTGAGGCATTTGGATGCAACTTCAAGTGAGGGTCTTTGGTGATCTTATCTTGTGTGTTATGATTAACCCATAGGAAAAACCAAATGTAAGGCCTCATTCCCGGGAAGCCTCATAGTTGGTTAATGTTGGACCCAAAGAACCAACGAGCCGGATCAGAAAAACCTTAAGTCCCACAGACGTCACAACAATTGCTGAAGTTCACAACAGCTGAAGACAAGTGCTGAAGACAAAGTCTGAACACAAGTGCTGAAGACAAAGTCTGAACACAAGTGCTGAAGACAAAGTCTGAAGACACAAGTGCTGAAGACGAAGTCTGAAGACACAAGTGCTGAAGACAAAGTCTGAACACAAGTGCTGAAGACAAAGTCTGAAGACAAGTGCTGAACACAAAGTCTGAAGACACAAGTGCTGAAGACAAAGTCTGAAGACACAAGTGCTGAAGACAAAGTCTGAAGACAAGTGCTGAAGACAAAGTCTGAAGACACAAGTGCTGAAGACAAAGTCTGAAGACACAAGTGCTGAAGACAAAGTCTGAAGACAAGTGCTGAAGACCAAGTATCAGTCGTTGTCACAACAGCTGAAGAGGTCTTCTTCAGTAGTTGTGACGGTTTTCTTTCAGTAGTTTTATGTTTTTCCTTTCAGTAGTTTTGTAAAACGACTGAAGAGATTGTTCTTCAGTCGTTGTAGTTTAAGTAGTTTCGTATCAGTAGTTTTATGTTTTATACTTAGCACTCTCATATGTTCTCAGTAGTTGTTAACATTTCAGTAGTTTGTTAAGTTTTAGTTATTTTTGTAATAAATCTGCCAGATGTCACTATCCCGTGATATCAGCAGTGATTGCACTCTATATAAGGAGTGTCAACCTAATTGTAATCGGTGAATGATTGAGCAGAAACATTTGATATTATTGAAACATTCCTTTTCACAGAAATATATTCTCTCTTTACAACCGTCTTTGTTCTTAATGCATACGAATATCAAATTCTTGCTATAATTTGTCTAATTCTTGTTCTTATTCCGCTGCGTTACACTCTAATCCATCAAACTTGAGATCACTGATCCTGTCAAATGGTATCAGAGCAGGCTCATCATTGATCGATCTAATAATTGATCATTGAAACTGCTATCCAAGGTCCAAGTTTGATTGAATTAGCATTTTTGCAAGAAACAGTTATAGAGATTGAATTTTCTGTGTTTTTGGTCATTCATCCTGAGATTTATTCTTAGTTTTCATTGAGTCTGTTGTGGTCTGTGTAAAATCATTTAAAAGCTTGAATTAAATTGTATTTGGACCTAAAATGACTACTCCTTCCAATGATCCTCACAATACTGGTTCCTCAACCAAGCCTCCGATGTTGGTTAGGAATGAGTATAACATATGGCAACGACGAATGCTCCATCACCTGTCTGTTAACAGCTCAGGTTGTTGGACATCAGTGGTACATGGTCCACACAAGCCTATGGTGAATAACCCGGAAACCAATCAAATGGTTCCGAAGAGGAGGGAGCAATACTCACATGAGGATAAGAAATTGTTTGAGATTGATGCAAAAGCCCATGGAATTCTGGCCATGGCACTGCCCAATGAAATCTATTCTGGGCTAATGCATTATGAAACTGCCCATGACCTCTGGAATGCCTTGAAAGAACAATTTGGAGGAACAGATGAGGTCTTGGCAAATAATAGAGAAATCCTTGCCCAACAATATGAGACATTCTCTCATAGGAAGGGTGAGACACTCACTCAACAGTTTGAGCGGTTCTCTTGTTTGATCTCTGAATTAAAAATGGTCAAACATGAGTACACAAATAGCCAGATGAATAACAGATTTCTCAGATCACTGCCTGAGAGATGGGACACATATACTATTGTCCTACGCTCCAGTGCTAATTTGGACAAACTATCTCTCACCCAACTCCATGGGAAATTGCTCACATTTGAGAGAGAGATAGAACAGAAACGAAAATTGTCATCATCTGGAAAGATCACTGATGATTTTGTACGAGGAAACACTGCCTTGGTAAGTCATGAGTCAGAGTATGCAGGATCAGAATGCGACTATGATGAGCATATTGATTTCACCTCAAACAATTCTAATCATGCCTTTGTGAGTGTTGATTGTCATTCTGGTAATAATAATGACAATCTATGCTTTATCATGGATGATT
Organism: Flaveria trinervia; assembly: GCA_025506515.1. Classification (NCBI taxonomy): domain Eukaryota; kingdom Viridiplantae; phylum Streptophyta; class Magnoliopsida; order Asterales; family Asteraceae; genus Flaveria; species Flaveria trinervia. Next base: position 39,231,487 of record CM046456.1, read on the forward strand.
TGAAGGGCATTGCTCATGATGATTTAGAAGAGATGGATATTTTGAGCCAAATGGCCTTGATCAATATCAGATCTCAGAAATTCTACAATAGAACTGGCAGGAAATTTCGTGGACTCTCTGACAAAACCAAAGTCGGTTTTGATAAGAGCAAGTTGAAGTGTCACAAATGCCACAGGCTTGGACACTTTGCAAGAGAGTGTAGATCAACTGCATCTAACACTTCTGCACCATTTTTGACTTTTCCAAATAATAATTCACAATTCAAAGGGCAACATTCTGCTGGCTCTAGTCATTCATCACACCCTCAATCTCCTACATATTTTGTTCCTCAGGGTCAAATGCCATATCCTTATCCCTGCTATTATATGCCACAGTCAAATCAAGCTCAAGCTCCTATAGTACCACAATCTCATGCACTACCAGAACCTCAACCATCTCCATCTCAATCACAACCTCATCACAGCTTCTTCACACCTGGAGTCATTGACTGGAGTAGCTTACCTGATAACTTGTCTAGTCACACTGAGCAATACTATGCTGGTGCTAGTCAACATGGTGGTGAACACCCTTTTGGAAATCTTCTTCTCATGGCCCTGGAGTCTACTGAGGGTTCCTGTTCAAATGCATCATCTTCACAGGTAACTCAGGTATCTTCAGAGGCTAAAGCCAAGTTATGTTCTGAATCATGCATAGTTGCCTTTGTCTCTATTAGAGAGGCAAATGTGGCATTAATAAATCAAAAACTTGAGCTTGAGAAAACCATTTTCAAAAGAAAAGCTAAGTATGAGTCTGCCCTTAACAGTAAAAGTGATGAGATTTATAAGCTTAAATGCCAATTAAATGATGAAATGGCCAAGCTAGAGGTTATTCTGGAAGACCACAGGAGTCTCAAAGAAAAACTTGCAGTGACCCAAGTTGAGTATGAACGCTGGGTCTCATCATGCAAGGGATTTGAAATGCTTCTTACCAAGCAAACTACTTCAAATGTGAAGTTTGGCATCGGTTACAACCATACTACTCCACCAACAGACTTTACTCCTAACTCCATAGTTAAGTCTCGAAGTGAAAGCAATCTCCAAACAATCATGTGAGTCATTCTCCAATGATAATCTAAGATCAGAGAATGAAACCAGTGTTAAGATCTCAACAAATAAATTGACTGATGGTCTAACTACTCAGACTCATATTTCAGATGTTGTTCCCCAATATACCCCAAGTACTGAAAGAGACCCAACATCTGAAAAGCATTTCAAATCAGTTGAAATACAAGGACTAACAACTGCTGAGGAATCCATCAAACAGTCTATTAGGACGGATGGAAAACAGTTGAATTACCAGTCTTCGGCTATTACAAATCCTTTAGTACCTAGTACTGATAGGAGGAAAGTACTAAAGATCACACCTTCAGCAGTTTCCACTTCAGCAGTAAAAATGTCCAAGATGAAGAATAAACCATGTGAAATTTTTGGTAAATTCAATCATCTATCTGATGAATGTTCGTACAAAAAGGGTTTAAAGCTCCAAAGGGATGAGCTCACTAAACTAGAAATAAATAAAATGAAAACTGAGTTTGAGACCAAGTTTGTACCACAATCATCTCAACCTGATAAACCTAAGGCCTTACCCAAATCCACTAAGAAGGATACGGTTTATCAGAAGACAACTGATATTTTTCCTCATGATAAAACTAAGTATGTGAAGTCTAAGAAGGAGGAAATGGTGGGTCACAGGAACTCATCAAAAACATGCTCTGGAGTGTCAAATGAACTGAAAGCTCGAGCTTCAAATCAGACACAGCTTGTTATGATGGTTCAGCATCTGTTGGGGAGAGTTAACCAACTTAAAGCCCATGTGATCAAACCACTGGAGAAGAAATCCAGGCCCAAATCCATTTCACCACCATCTCCATCTTCATCAGCTGTTAATCATGAGAAACCAGCTATGGTTAAATCTGTTGATAAAGTCAGTCCCAAAACCAAAAGGTTTGGGTGTCCAAAGCTAACTAGTTTCTTATGATTGTGCAGGGTTCTTCAGCATGCGAAAGAAGCATCTGGTATGTGCACAGTGGAGGATCCATGCACATGACTGGGAGCAGCTCTCTTCATCATATTACTCTCAGGGAAAGAAGGGATTTGTCTCATTTGGAAATGATGCTAAAGGTTACATCATTGGAAAGGGATTTGTGTCTAATGGAGATATTAGATTTGATGATGTCAACCATGTGGACAATCTCAAATACAATCTGTTGAGTGTCAGTCAGATGTGTGACAAAGGACATGTTGCTCTTTTCACAAACCAGAACTGTAGGATTCTGTCTTCCAAGGTTCTAAGCCTGATTGACAAAGTATTGGATGATAATACTCTCCTGAAGGCTAACAGGATACGAAGAGTATATGCCTTGGATCTGTCAAAGAAAATTGAGTTAAGAGGCCATCCATGCCTGTTCTGCAAGGCCTCTCTCCAAGAATCTAAACTGTGGCATAGAAGGCTGGGTCATGTTAATCTCAAAAACATGAATCAGCTGATCCACAAGAGTTTAGTGATAGGTCTTCCAATAAAGGAGTTCAATTGTGATGAAATCTAAACTGCATGCTTAAAAGGGAACAACATAAAGTTTCATTCCCAACCATAGAAGAGTCCAAGTCTAATGCCTGCTTACAACTACTGCACATGGATCTTTTTGGTCCTGTGAAGGTAATGAGTATGGCAAAGAAGAAATATGTCTGGTAATTGTGGATGATTACTCTAGATATGTATGGACCTTCTTCTTGCATTCAAAGGATGAGGCTGGTCAGTCCATTATGAACTTTGTGTTACACGTTGAGAAGCAGTATTCCCTACCAGTTAAGTGTGTGAGGAGTGACAATGGTACTGAATTCAGAAACCACACTCTTGATGAGTTTTACTTGTCAAAGGGAATCAAGAGGCAGTATAGCATCCTAAGGACTCCAGAGCAAAATGGAGTAGTGGAGAGAAAGAACAGGACCCTCATTGAAGCTGCAAGGTCCATGTTGGTGATTCTGGTCTGCCACGGACCTTTTGGGTTGAAGCTGTCAATACAGCCTGCTATGTACAGAATAGAGCCTTAGTAAATCAGAGGTTGATGAAAACTCCTTATGAATATTACATCATTTAGCCCCTTTGATTTCATTCTTTAGAGCATTTGGATGTCCCTGTTACATTCTCAACACAAAGGATCAACTCCAAAGGTTTGATTCTAAGGTGGATGCAGGGTATTTTGTTAGGTATTCATCCTCTTGCAAGGCTTATAGAGTATTCAACTATCGGACAAAGATAGTTGAAGAAACCTTGCATGTGAAGTTCAATGAATCCCCTAAGGATACAATTCCACAAAACCCTGTAGAGTTGTTTGATCTGGACATTCTGCAATATGTTCCTTATCAACCACCTGCTGTTGCAGATCATATGAATCCATCATCTTCTGTAGCTAGTCATCCATCTGGTGTTACTGATGATGATGATGATATTAGTAATCTCCTTTTCAAGTTTAGTGATCAACTGCCTGATTCAGCTAGACCTGATGTTCCTATAGCTTGAGTAGCACAATCCACAACAAATGGTGATGAGATTTCTACAACTTCAACTTCCTTTGAATTACCATCTACTGATTGGTTTCAAGGAAATGCTTCACCATCACCATCTGTTGCTACTGAGCCTGCTACAAACACTTGCACAGATCTTATTGTGTACCAAGATCTGAAGAATCACCCTATGTCTCAAATCATTGGTGATATCAATGCTGGCGTTTCAACAAGAAGTCAATTGTAAAATTTCTGCTTCTATGCTCTCTTCATTAGTCAGCAAGAGCCAAAGAACTATCACATTGCTTTAAGGGACAATGGATGGGTTGAAGCCATGCAGCTTGAGCTTCTTCAGTTCAAGAAACAGCAAGTATGGGAACTAGTTCCTCTACCTCCAAGTAAGTGTGCAATAGGCACTAAATGGGTGTTTAGGAACAAAACTGATGAAAATGGGCTTATTGTTAAGAACAAGGCAAGACTGGTTGTACATGGTTTTCACAAGAGAAGGCATTGATTATAATGAAACCTTTGCCCCTGTAGCCAGACTGGAAGCAATTCGATTGTTTTTAGCTTATGCTGCTTATCACAACCTTAAAGTTTTTCAAATGGATGTCAAAAGTGCATTTTTGTATGGGAAAATTAAAGAAGAGATTTATGTATGTCAACCACCAGGTTTTGAGGACAATAAACATCCTAATTGGGTGTATAAGCTTGATAAGGCTCTCTATGGGTTGAAACAAGCTCCTAGAGCCTGGTATGAGACATTATCAAACTTTTTTCTCGAAAATAATTTCACTAGAGGCTCCATAGATAAGACTTTATTCATTAAGAAAGCTGGACAACATAATCTGCTTGTTCAAATTTATGTAGATGATATTATTTTTGCATCCTCTGATCCACAGTGTGTGATGCCTTTACAAAGTTGATGAAACAGAAGTTTGAAATGAGTGCCATCGGAGAATTACAGTTCTTTCTGGGTTTGCAAATCAAACAAAAGGCTGATGGAATTTTCATTCATCAGTCCAAATACACAAAAGATCTTTTGGAAAAGTTTGATTTACAAAAGTGTAAGCCCTGTTCTACTCCCATGTGCAACACCACACAACTGGATACAGATCAGAAAGGTAAAGTGGTTGATGAAACACTTTACAGATGTATGATTGGGTCCTTGATGTACTTAACAGCTTCTAGACCAGATATTATGTTTGCTACATGTGTTTGTGCTAGATTTTAGGGTGCACCTAAGGAGTCTCATTTGATTGCAGTCAAGAGGATCTTTAGATATTTGCAAGGCACTCCATCTCTAGGTCTATGCTATTCTACTAGACATTCTGGTAAATTAGTTGCTTTTTCTGACAGTGACTATGCAGGGTGTAAGTTGACAAGAAAGTCCACTTCTGGAGGATGCCAATTCTTAGGAAACTGCTTGATTTCTTGGCAGAGTAAGAAGCAAACCTCAGTTGCTACATCAACTGTTGAAGCAGAGTACATTGCTGCTGCAAGCTGTACATCTCAGGTACTCTGGCTTAAAAACCAATTATTGGATTATGGCATAACAGAGACTAAGACCCCATTGTTAATGGACAGCTCTTCAGCCCTTTGTATTGTCAAGAATCCTGTCCAGCACTCTAGGACTAAACATATTGAAATCAGACACCATTTTATTAGAGATTGTTTTGAAAAAGGTCTGATTGATCCAAAATTTGTTCCTAGTGCTGATGAGCTTGCAACATTTTCACTAAGCCCTTGGATAGCACAACTTTCGAAAACCTAGTGTTAAGGCTTGGTATGCTGCAGCTAGAATAAGTGACAACTAGTGGTGATCTCAGCTCACAAGTACTGATGATCATTAGTTTATTATTTTCATATATATAAGTACTGATGTTATCTTCTCTCCAGAAGTATTCTTTGAACTACTAGAGCTTAACTTCTCAATGCTCAGGTACTTTATTTGTTAAAACAATTGATGTAGTTACAACAGCTGATGTAGCTACAACTACTGTTGTCAGAAATACAAATACGTACTGATGTCCTATGAAACATCTGAAAACAGATGAAAACGTCTGATGAGTATGTGTTGAGGACAGTATGAAACAGCTGAAAAGCAATGAATTGACGACAACTACTGATGAGCCTTTTTGTCTTCAGTAGTTTCCCAACTTTTGTTTCTTTCTAAACAACTGAAGCAAAACCATGTCTTGAGTAGTTTCACAACTACTGATGACTAACACCAAGTCTTCAGTTGTTTACAACAACTGATGGTAAAACCAAAGTCTTCAGTAGTTTCCCAACTACTGATGACTAATACCAATTCCTTAGTTGTTTTATCACCTGAAGTCAAAACTGTCTTCAGTAGTTTTATAACTACTGATGACTAAATCTGAGACTTCAGCTGTTTCAACGTCTAATGGTTAAAACCAAGTCCGTTGTTTTATAACAACTGCTGATCACACCAATACGGTCGGTCATTCCAAACCTCTGAAAGTTAATACCACGTCATCAGTAGTTTCAACACCTGCTGACTAACACCAAAACCTTCAGTCGTTTTCTAACCCTACCCTTTAAATACCATACCCCACCTTCAGAGTTTTACATTCTTTTCTTCTCAAACCTAACGTTCAAAAAACTCTGTAACCTCTCTTCATCAATGGCGACCATGCAACTAAAACCTCGACACAACTGTGTCGCACATCTCACAAAATCGCCATACTGGACCAAGTTTCACAACGCCATTGATTTAATGGTTCAGTCACCTTACAAAACGGTTTTTCTGTTAAATCCCACCATATATGCCGAATCTCTTAACCAATTCTGGACAAACGTCGCTCTTGTCTCTGAGGAGAATGACACAGAGTCTCTTCAATCGTTTGTCCATCGTCAAAAAGTGGTCATTACTCCAGACATTCTTCGCCAAACCCTTAATCTAGATGATGCCACTTTCGCAACTCGTTATCCAAAGGGCACAATCGATCAATCATTTGCCCAGCATGGATACCAGGGTAACGTGAGTGCATCTACCATATTGAAGAAACATTTCCAGGATGCCGAACGTCTCATCTTTCACCTGGTAAATGTCTGCCTTGCCCCCAAGACTTCATCATGGGATCAAATGTCCACAAGGTGGCAAAAGGTAATGTACTCCATCCTTGAGCAACAACCTTTAAATTTTTCTGAAATACTATTTTTAGAGCTCAAGGATATGCCCAAAAACAACTTGCTAACCGTTGGATATTATATCCTCGGTTCATAATGGCCATAATTGAAAACCAGCTTCAAGCTGAGGGACTTGTTGGCCTGGGAGTCCCTGCCACGGCTGTATTGCCTGAAGTATACTCCCGGCACAACTCTGACCAATCACTAAAAATGGCTGCCAAGCTACGTAAACCCACGTAGCTGGAACCCACAGCCACCACCCCCAAATCCAAAGTCCCCACCAAACCCACTAAAAAGAAGACAAAAAAAGCTACTCAGGGAAATGAGTCCCCTGAGGATGCCCCTGTAACACAAACGCAGGCCATATCCACTGGTTATAACCCCTAGTGGATACAAGGACTTCACCAGCCACAACCGCTTAGGATTCCTCTCAAAAGGAGCCTGCAGCAACCAGAGAGGGGTACCCACTAATGTGGGATCTTCCTCATTTGAGGAGATTGCCATTGAAGAGCACCATTCTCCCCAGGTGCATACTACTTTTACCCAATCTCCCACTGCAACCACTCCACAAAGTCCTACTCTCATTATTGCAAACGTGCTGACTCAGCTGCATGCCTCTCCTCCTCCCCAACAACCACCAACAAAGGGGAAAACCACAGCAATTGAGGAAGAGGATCAACATGCTTCTGACAGCCCACAGCACAAGGGTTTAACTGTTCTATCTCCTGGTGTGGATATGGAGACCAGAACATCTGGTGAGGCTGCCACCTCTTCTGAATCAGCACATGATCAGACTGAGGCTGGTAACATTGCTAAGACCTCACCAGAGGCAACAGCTGATGAAGGACATCGTCCTGAGGCTGGAAGTCCCCAGTTCCAAGGAAAAGGGGCACATGCTAAAACTGGTCTACACCCAGTGCATGTACATCCTACTACAAGCAGGAGGTCAGGTGATTCAGCATCTGCTGATGATGACCTGGGCTTCTTTTATGATGTTCTGGGCCAGAACACAATTCTTGAGGAAGAAGTCAGTAGACTACAAAGACTACTTGACCACTCCTCTCAAAAAGCAAGTCCATCTGCCACCAACATAACCCACAGATGGCACCTTCACCAGAAGGTCTCCCCACACTCAGCCACTCAAAACTTCCGAGCCACCAGCTTCTATTTCTGGCACTTCTTCTCAGGGACAGAACCCCTCTGAGCAAACAGCTGCTATCATTCAGTAATCCCTACCTCTCATCACCCCAATGATCACAGACATTGTGATCAAAACCATGGATGAGAGGCTTCCCTTAATCATACAACCCCCGGTGGAGGAGATTGTGAGCACAAGGCTTTTTGCTACTCAAACCCTTGCAACCAATGCAACCAAAAAGGGGGAGAGTTAGTCAGTGAAAGCAAAGAGGAAGAGCATAGAGGGGAAGAAAGAAAAGGAGACTGAGAAGGAAGAGGAGTTTGTGAAGGGAGCTGACATTGATCAAGTGGGTGAAAGTCACAAAGACTTTCATGTCACATATAAGAAGAGGGAGGTTGAAGGAAAAGAAAAAGAACTCGAACTCGATGAGATGATCAGAATGGCGGATGCTACACACAGTAAATCAATGGACTCCATTATTGACCAAATGTATAGACAGGGGTTCGATGCTGCACAGCTTGACTCAGAGATTAGGAGACTTGAAGTTGAAGAAACTAACTCATGATGGGCAAGTTATCATGTATTAGAAAGAGAAAGACTAGAGATCATGATCAGATTCAGTGCAAATTACCTTGGGAGATCATTGATCGAGATTAAGTCATGGACCAGGGACAGTATCTTGGCAATAACCACCAAGATCTGTTCGTCTAAAGCATACACTAAGGGATTGGTGATTGAAGCACTAAATGAGGCAGGTGCTGGGAACAGAAAGGAACTAGCAAAACACTCAAAAGCCTCACTCACTACAAGAATGCTAGAACAACCTGCAAAACCTCCCACTTCAAAATCACCACTACCACAACCCATTAAACCAATTCCCCTACCCTCAAAACCAACAGCCGATGATGCACCCAAGAAGAAGAAGAGAAGGGTGTTGAGGCTAGAAGAAGAAGAACAAGAGGATGATGAGGAAGAAGATAGGCAGCCTCTTTCTGCAGTCCTAACTTTGCCTAAAGCCAAACCTATGCCCATCACTCCCACCTCATAGATGGAAGCTGTGAGAGTAAAGATAGAAGAAGAACAGTAGCAAAAGCTTCATGATGATGAGATGCTGAAAAGCATAGACAAAACTTATGTTGCTTCTTCATCAATAATCAGTATGAAGGAAGAAGCTCTGAGATTGTACACCCTTGCTAACACATTTCAATATCAAAAGGAAAAGTTGAGAATATGGCCTGATCCTAGGGTGGCTCACAGAATTGGGAAGAAAGACATTCCTTCGAGATACAAGGGCCAAGTAAAAAGGATCGTTGATGAAGAGATCACAGTGGTCCTTGTAGTATCACCCTGGGAAATTGTAGAAGATTTCAAGAAGGCCTATGAAACTAAACAGCCACCCTAAAAGATGTTAGAGAACAGAGTAATTAAAAAGGGGTTAGTCTACAAGAGGCTTGAGAACTTCAAACAAATGAGCTCAGTCTGTTACTTGAAGGGACTCACCCAGATGAGTTTGCATACAGACAGATCACAACAGTTGAGCTCAAAAATGGCAAACAACTAAGTACATTTCAGAGCTGTATGGGCGTGAAGGATTGTTTGATGGTGGAGCTGAAAATCTTACCATGGAAGAACAAATTATGTTTCTCAGAGCATACACCAGAGAATCCTACATGCTTATACATGGGAAGTAGATTTCATGGATAGGACCACAGCCCTGTGTCCAGTTCCCCAAAGTCAGGGCTCCTATTCATACTATGCCAACCAAATTTCAGAAATCTATTCCCAGGCCAGTGCTTAATTGGGTCATCTTCTTAGCTGATTAAAAAGGAAAAAGACCAATCTTATTGCCAACTATAAGTGGGACCTCAATAAAGTTAAGGTTTTGGCTGCATTGGTTCAAGGGGAGTTTGTTGGACCAAAAGAACCAATGAGTCGGATCAGAAAAACCTTAAGTCCCACAGACGTCACAACAACTGGTGAAGTTCACAACAGCTGAAGACAAGTGCTGAAGACAAAGTCTGAACACAAGTGCTGAAGACAAAGTCTGAACACAAGTGCTGAAGACAAAGTCTGAAGACACAAGTGCTGAAGACAAAGTCTGAAGACACAAGTGCTGAAGACAAAGTCTGAACACAAGTGCTGAAGACAAAGTCTGAAGACAAGTGCTGAAGACAAAGTCTAAAGACACAAGTGCTAAAGACAAAGTCTGAAGACAAAGTCTGAAGACAAAGTCTGAAGACAAAGTCTGAAGACAAAGTCTGAAGACAAAGTCTAAAGACAAAGTCTGAAGACAAAGTCTGAAGACAAAGTCTGAAGACAAAGTCTGAAGACAAAGTCTGAAGACAAAGTCTGAAGACAAAGTCTGAACACACAAATGCTGAAGACAAAGTCTGAAGACAAGTGCTGAAGACAAAGTCTGAAGACACAAGTGCTGAAGACAAAGTCTGAAGACACAAGTGCTGAAGACAAATACTGAAGACAAGTGCTGAAGACCAACTATCAGTCGTTGTCACAACAGCTGAAGAGGTCTTCTTCAGTAGTTGTGACGGTTTTCTTTCAGTAGTCTTATGTTTTTCCTTTCAGTAGTTTTGTAAAACGACTGAAGAGATTGTTCTTCAGTCGTTGTAGTTTCAGTAGTTTCGTATCAGTAGTTTTATGTTTTATACTTAGCACTCTGATATGTTCTCAGTAGTTGTTAACATTTCAGTAGTTTGTTAAGTTTTAGTTATTTTTGTAATAAATCTGCCAGATGTCACTATCCCGTGATATCAGCAGTGATTGCACTCTATATAAGGAGTGTCAACCTAATTGTAATCGGTGAATGATTGAGCAGAAACATTTGATATTATTGAAACATTCCTTTTCACAGAAATATATTCTCTCTTTACAACCGTCTTGCTTACACAGTTTCGCACATCGCATAAAAATTATGAACCAACCCGTTTTTAACCCAAAATCAGACCTTTTTACGTCCAATCTCTTAGTTAATCATCCGTGAGGCTATATCTAAGCTTTTTACATGTTTTCATTCGTAAAAATGTGACCTTTATGGGATTCTTTTCAACTTTTTAAAAGCCAAACCTTAGATCCAGGTATGATCTATAGAAGCGTTTAGAGGCCGACTCTTACCTGGATTTGTTGCTCCTTTCTTGTGTTTTGATGCTTAATCGTTCAGATCTTCAATCCCTTAACCTTTGAAGCTTCAAATCTTGAGTTTTCTTCACTTTCTCTCTCTACTTTCTCTCTCTACTTTCTCTCTCTACGAATATTGGTGGCTAGGGTTCAAGTGTGGAAGATGGTGGCTGAGTAGGTGGGTTTGAAGGTTGATTATGGGCCTTAAATCACTTAGGCTCTTTCCTATAAGCCTAAGCCCATAACCCTAATTAGCCCATAAGCCTAAGCCCATAACCCTAATTAGCCCATAACCCATAAATTAAGCCCATTATCCTTGATGACTCATTTTACAAGTCTCCCCACTTATTTAGGTTTCGTCCTTGAAACCTGTCAGTCATTAAACAATTGAGAATAAAATTTCCTCATCTCCTTCTCAATCTCCCATATAGATTCTCATCCTTTTCTATGTCTCCAATGTACTCGTACCAGCGGAACTACTTTATTACGTAAGTGCTTCTCTTTCCAATCAAGGATGGCCGCTGGTTGCTCTACATAGCTTAGTCATTCATCGAATTCAATGTCTTCTAATGGTACTTTTCCTAAGATGAGATACATGGAACGTAGGGTGAAATCCACTCAACTCATCGGGTAATTCTAGTCTTTAGGCCGTTTTCCCTACCCTTGCGATAATATACAATGACCCTATGAATCTTGAGATAATATAGAATCCCTAGCATAACCTTGTCACCAACCTCAAATTCTATCGGACTACGCCTCTTATCAGCATAAGACTTCTGGCGATCCTTTGTAGCTTTCATGAATGCCTTGATCTTATCTAATTTTTCGGTTGTGACCTCAATCACTTCAAGACTTCCTAATTCCTTCTGCCTGATGTCACCCCAACACACAGGAGTTCTGCACTTCCTACCGTACAACATCTCATAAGGTGGCATACCAATGCTAGCATGGTAACTATTATTATATGCGAATTCTGCCAACGGTAAGTGCTCATCCCAACTTCCTCCAACGTCAATTACACACGCTCATAGCATGTCTCCTAATGTATGAATTGTTCTTTCTGGCTAACCATCCGTCTGCGGGTGGTAAGCCGTACTAATATGCAGTCTAGTCCCCATTGAGTCGTGAAACCTCTTCCCGAACTTGGACGTAAACCGTGTGTCCTTATCCTAAATGATAGACATTGGCACGCCGTGATGAACCATGATCTCCTTGATAAATAGCTCCGCCAACCTCTCAGAGGAAAAAGTCTCATGAATTGGTACCAAATGGACACTCTTTGTTAGCCGGTCAACAATCACCCAGATCGCGTTGCTCCCTCTTGCCATACGGGGTAGCTTCGTGATGAAGTCCATCATGATGTGTTCCCATTTCCAGTCACGGATATCCAAAGGCTGGATCTTTTCATATGGCTTTTGGTGCTCTGCCTTCACTTACAGACAAATCAGGGACTTGCTTACATACTTAGCCACATCTTGCTTCATTCCCAACCACCAATAATCTTCCTTTAGATGTTGATACATTTGCGTCGCACCGGGGTGAATGGAATATCGAATTTCGTGAGCCTCATCCACGATCTTCTCCTTCAGATTCCCATAGAGAGTTATCCACATTCTCCCAAATCGGGTTCTAACACCCAGGGTGTTTTTCCCTAAATTTAAAACTTGTCCTTTCATCCTTTCAGAGTTGACTCTGTCCACTCTCAATGCCTCATCCTAAAACTTCATCACTTGTGTCATAACATCAGGCGTCATGATTATCTCGCAAGCCCTCACCCAAATTGGTTCGTGTCGTCCCTTACGGCTAAGGGTGTCAGCAACCACATTGGCTTTTGCTTGGATGATAATGAATTTCACAGTCATAATCCTTGATTAGTTCCAACCACTTCCTCTGCCTCATGTTAAGTTCCTTTTGTTCAAAGAAATACTTTTGATGATTAGTGAAGATGGTGCACTTCACCCATACATGTAGTGCCTCCAAATTTTCAATGCAAACACCACCACAGCCTACTCCAAATCATGGGTAGGATAACTGGCCTCGTGGAACTTTAATTGTCTAGAAACATAGGCTATCACCTTCCCTCATTGCATCAACATGCAACCCAATCCTGCATACAAGGCATTTGAGTGGACTACCAGATCCTTGTTCCCTTCAAGTAACATCAAGGCAGGGGCTTGAGTTAACCTCATCTTTAGTTCTAGGAAGGCGTTCTCCCGATCAGTACCCCATTCATACTTCACTTCCTTCTGGGTCAGCTTAGTCAAAGGAGAAGCTATCTTAGAGAATCTTGGATAAATCTCCTATACTAACAAGCCAAGCCTAAGAATCTATGAATCTCAAATGGCATCTTTAGAAGTTCCTATTGCATTACCGCTTCAACCTTTGCAAGGTCCACCTTCATCACCTCGGGATTAACCACATGACCTAGAAATTGAACTTCTCGAAGCCAAAATGTGTATTTAGAGAAGTTAGCCTATAGCTTATCGCTTCTGAGCATCTCCAATACTTCTCGAATATGATCAGGATGTTCTTATTCACTTTTTGAATAAATCAAGATGTCATCGATGACACTATTACCGATTTATCCAACATCAGTCGACATTCCCGATTCATAAGGTCCATAAAGGCAGCCGGCGTCTTAGTTAATCCAAAGGACATGACGAGAAATTCATAGTGTCTATAACGCGTATGAAACGTTGTCTTAGGAATGTCTTGTTCTTTCACTTTCAGTTGGTGGTAACCAAACCCTAGGTCTATCCTTGAAAACCAGCTGGTACCCTGGAATTTATCGAACAGGTCATTGATCATTGGTAACGGATGCCGGTTCTTTACGGTCAGTTTATTGAGCTCGCGATACTTATGCACATCCGCATGCTACCGTCTTTCTTCTTGACGAATAAAACCAGACCACCCCGTGTAGAGATACTCGGTCGGATGAAGCCCTTATCTAACAAATCTTGCAACTCGTCCCTCAATTCTACCATCTCCGAACGAGCTAATCGATACGGTGCTTTAGCGATGGGTTGTGCTCCGGTAGAAAATCAAACTGGAAATCGATTTGGCGGTTAGGCGGCACACCAGTCAGGTCTTCAAGAAAGGCGTGAGGAAACTCGCACACTACCGGCACGTCTGACAATTATGGCTCTAGCACATCCACATCTTTTACATAGGCCAAGTAAGCGCTACACCCACATCTCAAGTATTGTTTAGCTATGATCATCGACACGACCTTCGGTACACAGCACACTTATCCCCACAAACTATAATAGATCTACCATTGGGCGCTATTAGACGAATTACTTTCTTGCTACATACTATATTGGCTTCATAGCTAGCTAACCAATCCATTCCTAACACCATATCAAAACGTCCAAAGGCCATAACATGCAACCTAGCACGGAACTTACAATCTTCTAACTCAATCAGTCAATCCTCAACCACCTCAGTTACCTTAGTGGACTTACCAATGGCTGTTTCTGCATAGAACAACTATAGATATTGTTGGAACTTGTCTGCCCAAGACACATACAAGATTGATGTGGTTAGTACATTATGATTCAAGTCGGGTCATACCCAACAACAAGCTATACAAACACCAATGCATGTTTCTTTGTTGATGAGAACATACAAATAAACATTGACACCAATTTAGAAATTGGGTTTTCTAAAACATTGCTTTGTGATAGAACAACATTATATGGATAGTTTGTTCATGAGATATTATTTGTTTAATTATTTAAGTTGGTTAATAATAATAAATAAAAGTGTGTTATAGTTATAAAATTAAAAAGGCTTTTAATTTTATAAAATCCTATGGTTGAAAGAGTAATTTGATAAAAGTTTCAAATAGGAGGGAAACCCATTTTTGGTTTATAATTCGGCCACCCATATGGGCTATTGGTAGCCTTGTGTTTTGTCTTGGCTTTTACAAGACGTAACTCACTCTTCACTCAACCATAACACACAATTTTCTCTCACACACATGAAGCCAAAACTCTCTAAAAGAACAAGTAATTTTCGTTCAAAAGGGAAGAAAGAAAGGGCTGAAAAATTCGATTTTGTTGGCAGCACTTCAAGATCTTCTTGGCTGATTCGGATTGTTCAAAAGGGAGTACATCTTGGTGTTCTTCTACGTAACAAGATTAGGTGTTTGTTTAGGATTTTGGGTATACAAGCTTGAGGCTTTCCTTTTGAAGGCTACACATTCAAGAACATCATCACTTTCATCTACAACATTTGCACAAGAAAGGTTGTTTTCTATAACACCTATAGTTATTTTGTGTTGTTTGATAGCATATTATTTCACACACATTTGATCCTTATTCTTCGGTTTTGTTTGTAGTTAAATATGGCAAAATATTTCAGATTATAAACCATATGTTAAACTCCTTTTTCTGCTGCATTTTCATAGTTTAAATGGTTAAACTAGATGTTTTTCATGTGACAAAACTCATCAATGGCATCTACAGCCGGTTATGTGGAATATGTGCTTCAAAAGGTCTTGAAAAATTAGTGTTCATGGACTTTTTCAACCCATTAGGGGCTGCTTTGTTGTGGATATATGAATCCCTTATATTTCAAGGTTTAATCTTGCATGCTTTGGTTTAAACCTTGAAAGATTTACATCAAATGGTTGATTATGTTGTTTGGACAACTTTAAAGTTTTAGTTTATGTTGGCTGGAACTTTAGGGCTGAAATAAGGAATTAATTATGTTCTTGGATGTTGAATGTGTTTCGTATTATGGTGCATAACATAGCCTTGGCCTTATGTGTTGGTTTTGGTTGATTGTGTTTTGTCATGTTAGTTTGTTCTTGAAAGGGTTGTAATTTGTGTTTTGTATTTTGGGTTGTAATTTGTTTATTCATTTGGATATGTAATAAATAGATTATGTGCATTTATTTTAGTAGAAAAATTGTATTAGGATATGATTTTGTAAAAGAAGATGCACAAGATGAATACTCAAAGAAGGACACAAAAGACATGGACACTTGAAGCATTTGGATGTGGATTCAAGTGGGAGTTCATGGACACATTTTGATGTGTCATCTTCACCCTTAGGAAAGACCTTATGACAATATTTGTGATGGCAAACAAGTGTGGTCAACTTAGTGGCTATGGTTATGCACCCATGTTTGTATGTTTATGCTTGTTTGGATGTTTGTTGTTTGATTGTTTGGTTGATATTTGGATATGCATTACAAATCATTAACAAACTTAACAAGATGAAAATTTGATGGTTCTTTATCATTAAGTGGTTAATAAAAGGTTATTAAAAGGATTAATGGTTTTAATATAAGAGGTTTTATTAAAAGTGAAGATACATAGAGTTTTCTAAACTAAGATTATGAATACCTTAAATTCTTTTTTAAACAAGTTTAACACCATCCTTTTGCACAACAGTTGAGTCATTTGGAAACTCTTAATGGGATAAAGGTCACCTAACCATTTTGAGGTAACTTGTGACTTGAGGTGGGGATACCATATTTGTGGGATAAAGGTCACCTAACCACTTATGTTGGAAAACTCACATGTGTGTGCAAGTAGGTTAACTTGATTTGCAAACCATGTTAAATGGATCACCTATAATATGGTTTACAAAGGTGTTGATGGGATTAACATGCCAACTATACATATGATGTTTTAAAGTCGATCCCATACCCTAGAAGTTGCAAAGGGTTGCGATTGTCAAAACATTCACTACCTTGTTAATTTAAATAATGGGATAAAGGTCACCTAACCACTATTTAAATGTAATGTTGGATTCTAGATTTTAATATTTTGTAAGACACTTAAAAGGGGTTTTAATTATTAAAATATGAACAATATCGAAACTACTAAAATTAAACTTTGATGTATTTTGTAGATGGCCACCAACAATAATGATAACAATGAAATCCCAACCGCTCACACACTATCACTAAGAACCATTCTCCAAAAGGAGCGTCTAAACCATAATAACTTTATTGATTTTTCTAAACTTGAGAATTGTTCTCAAGCAAAAGAAACGATCATACATATTAGATGATCCGATTCCCGATCAACCTAGTGAGGATGATGAGGAGGCCTATAATAATTTGGTGAAATACACTGAGGACTCGGTACAAGTGTCTTGCCTTATGTTGACAAGTATGACTCCATATCTCCAAAAGGAGTATGAACATCATGGAGCGTACGACATGATAAACCAGTTAAAGGAAACGTTCCAACAACAAGCGTGGGTTGAGCGCTTCGAAAAGGTTCAAGCACTCCATGCGTGTCGTATGGACGACACCCAATCTGTTTCATCTTATGTACATAAGATGAAAAGCCACATTGAACGCCTCGAAAGGCTGATTGTCCCGTCTCGAAAGAGTTGGCTACGGATTTGATCCTCAACTCTTTGTCAAAAAGGTTTGACAATTTGTCATGAATTATAACATGAACGGGTGGGACAAGAACATATGTGAGCTTCACTCTATGCTCAAAACTGCCAAGGCGGCCATGAGTAAAAGGGCTTTACCCTTTCTCACCATCAATGAAGGTGGGAACAAGAAGAGGCTCACCCCGCACCCAAGGAAAATGTTGCCAAGGGTAAAGGGCACATTAGGGGAAAGGGAAAGCGAGTGGTATGAGCGCCACCACCAAAACCAGCGGAGAAGAAGCAAAAGGTTGCTTCAAATGACCCATGCTTTAAGTGTGGGGAGATTGGACATTGGGCAAGAAATTGCCCAGTCCATCTCAAAGAGTTGCAAGTAAAGAGGGATGCCGGGCAAACCTCTTGTACAATTTTCATGATCCATATTGGTCTAATTTAATATCCTCTAACACATGGGTATTGGATACCGATGTGGAACTCATATTTGCAACTTATTGTAGGGTTTCAAAAGAAGTAAGGATTTCAAGAAAGGGGATGTGAGCCTCTACATGGGTAATGGGGCAAAGGTTCAAGTTGAAGGCCAAGGGGACTAGATCTTATAGCTTCCAAATGGTTTGGAAGTAATTTTGAACAATATTTTGTATGCTCCTAGTTTGACTAGGAACATTATTTCTGTTGCCCAATTAAGACAATATGGTTATGTTTTGTCATTTATTGAGAATGAAATTCATGTTTCTTTAAATGGCTCGTTTTATTTTAAAGCTAATCCCATTAATGGTATTTATGAATTGGTTCGTGTAAACATATTATATGATAGCTCATTGTACCAAACCACCACTAAGAAACTCTAATTGGATTTGAGTGATACCTATCTTTGGCATTGCCGTCTTGTTCATATAAACAAGAAGCGCATTGAAACACTTCAAAAGAACGGTCTTTTAAATGCAAATGAATATGATTCATTTGATGTTTGTGAATCTTGTTTACAAGGTTAAATGACTAAGGCACCTTTTAGTGGCAAGTCCGAACGGGCAAAAGATTTATTAGACATCATACAATTGGATGTATGTGGTCCTTTTAAGCCAATGACTAGGTACCATGAAAGATACTTCATTACCTTTACCGATGACTATAGTCGATACGGTTATGTGTACTTGTTAAGACGTAAAGATAAAGCTTTTGAAATGTTCAAAATCTTCCAAAATGAAGTAGAAAATCAACTCAACAAGAAAAAAATTCTCTGCACCAATAAAGGAGGTGAATACTTGAGTGATGCCTTTAGAGACCATCTTAAAAGTTGTGGTATTGTCTCATAACTCTCTTCACCCGGAACACCACAACATAATGGTGTGTCCGAGAGGAGAAATCAAACTCTATTAGATATGGTTTGATCTATGATGGCTAGAAGCTCAATGCCTCTATCATTTTGGGGTTTCGCTTTGCTCTCTATGGTCCGTATTTTGAATATGGCCCCAACCAAGA
Source organism: Flaveria trinervia (assembly GCA_025506515.1). NCBI lineage: Eukaryota > Viridiplantae > Streptophyta > Magnoliopsida > Asterales > Asteraceae > Flaveria > Flaveria trinervia. Next base: position 39,250,291 of record CM046456.1, read on the forward strand.
AACTGGAAACAACACCTTTTGAAATATGGCATGGAAAGGTTCCATCACTGTCATATTTAAAGGTATGGGGTTGTGAGGCTTATGTTAAGACTCCCACCTCAAACAAGCTAGAAAGTCATTCCACTAAGTGTATCTTCATTGGATATCCCAAAGATTCTATGGGATATTATTTCTATGATCCATTGAAACAAAAGAAGTTTGTTGCCAAGAAGGCTGAGTTTTTAAAAGCTAAGTCCCTTACGAAAGGAACTACCAGTAGAACTGTGGATCTTAAGGAGGATGAAGAACCACAAACCGATACACGTTTGGTTGACACTAGCACTCATCATAAGGATGTTGACGATGATCAAGTGGTTGATCAATATACACAAAACGTTTGCAGATCTGGTAGAATTAGTAATCCACCTGAAAAATATGGATTTTTCGTAGATGGATGCTATGTGGTAGATTCCGATGAACCAACCACCTATCATGATGCAATGTCTAATTTGGATTGTGACAAATGGCTTGAAGCCAAGGACGTAGATATGCAATCCATGTATGACAACCAAGTGTGGGACTTGGTTGAACCACCTCTTAACTCCAAGATAGTTGGAAGTAAGTGGGTTTTCAAGAAGAAAACCGATATGCATGGATACTTGGATACATATAAAGCTACACTTGTAGCAAAAGGTTTCACTCAAACTCAAGGGGTTGATTATGATGAGACCCTCTCACCAGTTACAATGCTAAAGTCTATTAGGATATTATTTGCCATAGCTGCTCATTATGATTATGAGATTGGCAAATCGATGTCAAAACCGCTTTTCTAAATGGATATCTTGAGGAAGATGTCAATATGGTTTAGCCTGAAGGTTATGTCAACTCAAAACATCCTAACAAAGTATGCAAGTTAAGGAAATCAATCTATGGATTGAAGCAAGCATCACGAAGTTGGATTCACTATTTTGATGAAGAGATAACAAAATTTGGGTTCATCAAAAACACTGATGAAGCATGTGTATATAAGAAGGCTAGTGGGAGCATCACCATTTTCTTAGTATTGTATATCAATGACATCCTACTATCTGGAAATGACATTTCAACCATGGAAGGTGTAAAAGCCTAGCTTGGAAACTGTTTCTCCATTAAGGATCTTGGTGAAGCCGCCTATATTTTAGGAATAAAGATCAATATGGATAGATCAAGGTAGTTGATAGGTTTGAATCATAGTCTGTACATTGATAAGATCTTGAAAAGGTTCAAGATGGAAAACTCTAAGAAAGGTACCGTACCTATTCAAAGAGGAACGATATTGAGTAAGACTCAATGTCCAAGCTCAAAGGATGAGCAACACAAAATGAAGGGAATCCCATATGTGTCTGCCATAGGATCCATCATGTATGCAATGATATGCACTAGAACGGACGTGTCATGCGCTTTAAGCATGACAAGCCGATACCAACAAAATCCTGGAAGTAGTCATTGGATGGCTGTTAAGAACATACTTAAGTACCTAAGGAGCACCAAAGATATGTTCCTAATCTATGGATCTGGTGAAGAAGTGCTCATAGTAAAAGGTTACACGGATGCGAGTTTCCAAACTGATTGGGATGATTCACGATCACAATCGGGGTACATTTTCATCTTGAATGGAGGAGCAATCTCTTGGAAGAGCTCTAAGCAAGACGTGGTGGCATTATCAACAACAGATACAGAATGTAGGATTCTATATGCCCAAGACCGTAGAATATTGATACGGTTAGTACGTTATGATCCAAGTCGGGTTATACCCAATAACAAGCTTTGCAAACACAAACAATTATTTAATTGACGATATGATTATGCAATTAAATAACCACACCAAATTTAGAAAATAGGTTTTCTAAATAAGTTGCATATGATATGGAACAACTTATTAGGATATTTTGTTCAAGAATATTATTTGTCATGTTATTTAAGTAGGTTAGATAACATCAAATAATAAAAAAGGTGTATAACTTATACAATTAAATGGTTAATTGTATAACTTATTAAGTGACTAAGTTTATTATAATGGGTGTGTTTGTTTAAGAGGGAAAAACCCCTTTTAAACATTATTTTTGCCGCCCCATTGATGGGGATTGGCTCCTTATTCCTCCTTGAAAACACACATAATTAAAGCGAGTCCCACACTCAATGTTTTACTCTCTCAAGATAGACATGCAAAAATTGAACAAAACTCTCTACTTTCTCTTTAAAAGCTCTCAGCACAAGCAACAGCATTTGGAGGTTTTTGAGTGGTTTTGGTGGTGTTTCTTCCTAACAAGAAGGTGTTTTGCAATCAAGCTTCGGGTATACAAGCTTGAGAGGACCTCCTTTGGTGCCTTGGTCCATTTCTTGGACAACATTATCTTTCATTCTCGAACATCTTGCTGCTGAAAGGTAGATTATGGCAGCTTCTTCATAGTTGTCCATAATGTGTTGTTTGCATTTTCATAGTAAGCATCATTCACATATAAAAGATTCTCTTGTTCTTGGGTTTGTTTAAAACTTATAACATCAAAATTTTCAGTTCATAAACAATGTATAATGTTTCACTTCCGCTGCGTTTTTCACAAAGTTTAATAGGTTAAACTTTGATTATATCTTCTAACAAACCCTACACAGAATACATCACCGCTTCATTAGCAGCTCAGGAAGCTGCATGGTTAAGGAAGTTCATTGCCGATCTAAGGGTGGTCCCTTCCATTCAGGACCCTCTTGAAATTCTTTGTGATAACGACAGTGTGACTGCTTAAATCAAGGAACCCCGTGCACATCAAAAGACTAGGCACATTGAACGAAGATTCAACTACATAAGGGATGAAGTTGGAAAGGGAAAGATATGTATTCGCAAAGTTCACACGGATCAAAACATTGCGGATCCACTCACGAATCATCTTGAAAAGTCAAAACATGAAAGTCATGCTTGTGCCATGGGACTTCAATATTCTAGTGACTGGATTTGATCTTTAATTTTTGTATTGAGATATTGTAACCCTTTATTACTTGAACGATTATTTGGTTATAATGATTCAACTAATATTCCTATTTTGCATGTTTAAATCCATGAGTAAATTATTTACTCAGAACGTCTGTAGTTGTTCATGCTTGTGAGAACAAGCATGAAGTTAATGCTATTATGAACTCGGATTGGTAGATATTCATATGGATGAATATATAGTGCAAAAGGTTCCTACCAAAGTTCATAGGTATTTGCGAGATGCAAATATTGGACTGACCTGCATCTCAAACATTACTACATGGAATCTTCCTGGTTGATCATAAGTAAACTTGAGTAAAGACGAACATCATTTGGTATCCTTTGACCTGAGATACATATTGGATCTTGATATTTACCGAAGATTATACTTTGACTTAGCTCTTCACTATACTCAAACATGGCAGTACATAAGTCTGAGTTCAGGTATGATATAAGGTAATTGTGAGAGACGTGTGTTGTCAAGATGGGATTTGTCCCTCTTATTCGTTGAGAGTAAGATGTCTAAGGCCTGATAAGGTTAAATCAATGGAGAATGATCACTCTATGTCTCTAGGATTTAACATGACATCTGTGATAAAAGGATAGATCATTTATTCACCTAAAACTTTTCAAGTATGGTACTTGTATGGGATGATGTTATTGAATGGCACTTAGTCATATGTATTAACGGTAGTGAACCGTTGTTAGGCGGTATTTACTGCTTGCATCAATCTTTTATGAATCTTGTGCAAGTGGAAGATGATTGGATCTTGTACGCCCAAGACACATACAAGATTGATGTGATTAGTACGTTATGATCCAAATCGGGTCATATCCAATAACAAGCAATACAAACACCAATGAATGTTTGTTTGTTGATGAGATCATACAAATAAACATTGACACCAATTTAGAAAATGGGTTTTCTAAAACATTGCTTTGTGATAGAACAACATATATGGATAGTTTGATCATGCGATATTATTTGTTTCATTATTTAAGTTGGTTAAATAATAACAAATTAAAGTGTGTTATGGTTATAAAATTAAAGAGGGTTTTAATTTTATAAAAACTTATGGTTGAAAGAGTAATTTTATAAAAGTTTCCAATGGGAGGGAAACCCATTTTTGGTTTATAATTCGGCCGCCCATATGGGCTGTTGGTAGCCTTGTGTTTTGTCTTGGCTTTTGCAAGACGTAACTCACTCTTTCACTCAACCATAACACACAATTTTCTCTCACACACACGAAGCCAAAACTCTCTCAAAGAACAAGTAATTTTCGTTCAAAAGGGAAGAAAGAAGGGCTGAAATATTCGATTTTGTTGGCAGCACTTCAAGATCTTCTTGGCTGATTCGGATTGTTCAAAAGGGAGTACATCTTGGTGTTCTTCTACGTAACAAGATCAGGTGTTGTTTAGATTTGTGGGTATACAAGCTTGAGGCTTTCCTTTTGAAGGCTACACATTCAAGAACATCATCACTTTCATCTACAACATTTGCACAAGAAAGGTTGTTTTCTATTAACACCCTACGGTTATTTTGTGTTGTTTGATAGAGTATTATTTCACATACATTTGATCCTTATTCTTGGGTTTTGTTTGTAGTTTAATATGGCAAAAATTTTCAGATTATAAACCATATGTTAAACTCCTTTTTCCACTGCGTTTTCATAGTTTAAATGGTTAAACTAGATGTTTTTCAGGTGACAAAACCCATCATATAGTTTTCGAAATCTAGTAGCTTCAGTCGCACGATTGACTCAATCGCACGACTGAACCCATTGGCATTCCCCATACGCATGATTGGACACATTCATACTCCCATTCGTACGACTGAGAACTCTATTCGGACTGTTAAACCGCATTAGTTCATTCGGCCGACTTACTCATCCGCATGAGTTAGTCGCACGATTAAACCATCCACATAGTTCAATTGCCCGAATAGCCCAATCGCCTACCTTCACTCGCATACATAAAACAGTTAGTTTTAAAATTAAAGTTAGATGAAATGGAGGGCGAGTATTCAGCATTTACAATAGGAAGAGACTCATGTATACATAACCTACTGCTACTGGAGAACGAAGTGGGAAATGACAACAAACCCCCAAAGCTGATCAAGTTAGACGAATATCCACAATGGAAACAATGTTTCGAGATCTACTTTGACGGAGTAGATCCAAATCTATCGGATTCTACAGAGTCGGGGTACAACATGTCTGTAGGAGCTTATGGTGTCAAACTCACACTTGGTGGCATGACTAATGGACAAAAGGCCATATACAATACCGAAAACAAAGTCTATGCTTTGCTTACATAGTCTATTCCGAAGGATATCTTCCATCAATTCTTGGAGTATACACAAGCAAAGAAATTATCGGATGCATTGGAAAAAAGGTAGGATGGAAATGCATCAGTCAAGGCTATTAAAGCTAAGGCTTTGAAGAAGGAGTTTGACAACTTCTCTTCAATGGGAAAGGAAAGCCTGGATGACGTGATCGATAGATTCTATCACATGATGAGTGAGATGCAACTCATGGGGTAATGACGTCAATGGAAGATAAAGTGTCCAACTTTACTGATGGATTACTGGAGAAATGGGCTTCCTTTGTCTCAAATCTCAGACAGAATGGTATGCTAACGAGTTAGATATGAATGATTTCATTTTGAAACTGAGAGAGGAAGAGCTAAGGATGAAGTATAGAGCCCAAAAGTCTAACTATGACCAGAATCTTGCGCTTTACAACGCGACTCCTCAGGCCAAGACATCTGGAGCACCACTACAGACTGCCTTTGTGTCAAGCTTAGCTGGTCTAGCTCAAGCTTCTACTTCGTGGACAGAAATGTCAAGGTCGTCTGGTACCCAACATATGATACCCGAAGCCAATGCAGCAAAGCTAAAGACCAAAAACTTCGGAAATATGACAGTTGAGGTGGCTAAAGAGCACATGGATCTTTTAGCTGCTGTAGTCCACTCTTATGATGGACTATGAGCAGGTGGACGAGAGGGAGTTGGAACAGATGGATATTATGTGGGCCATAGCGAGTGCTGTCCAACGAGCTAAGAAGTTTGTCAAAAAGACCAGACCGAACTTTGTGGCAACTAAGGACCCAACCTTTGGCTTCGATAAATCAAAGGTGACCTATTTCAATTGTGGTGAGAAAGGGAACTTCAAAACGGAGTGCGTGAAGGCAAAGAAAACTGGCAATGGGAATCATTTCTCCTCCTTCAATCGTCAGGAGAAACCCACTAGTAGTCGTACTTCATCAAGCAAGGATCCTAAAGCCTTGACTGCTAACGAGGATGAAGGACAGGACTGGAGCTTTCAGTTTGTCTCACCGGGAGAATCCAACATCGCTAGTATGGAAGATATAGATGACGATTCCGCTAGTGGAGGAGATATATCACTCGAACTTAGGATGTCAACATCTGAAGAAACTACATCGGAGGTCACCTACCTGCCTGAAGACGAGAAAACCACTACAACGTCAGAATAACCAGCTCCAGAAACATCAGATTCTGCATTGATGGCTGATTCTTCAGAAACAACTCAGGTAAGTACTACTGACCCACTGTTTAATAATCATGCTTGTTTTGATTGTAATACATTTAAGGAAAGCATTTATTTAAATTTTTCTAGGTTATTAGATCATAGTGATAACTTAGTAAAGGACTTTGAACTATGCACTGAAGCTAAGAGAGTTTTAAAACAAAATAATCATAGTTATAAAGAAAAGATAGACCTTTTGAACAAACAGCTTAGGGAAACAAAAGTAGTTGCATTTAACCAAGCTAATGACATTAGATACTATCTTAACTCCTTAGTGGACACTAACAAACAAAAGGCAGTTTTAGAAGTAGAAGTTAGTTCCTTAATATAAAAACTACATAGTTGGACTAGTTCTTCACACATAATCCAAAACTTAGTGAAAGAGAGAAACAATGGGGAGGGATTGGATTATAAAGTGGTTCCACCACCACATGAGATTTTATGAACACAAAATGTAAACCAATTAATGATAATCCAATCAAGGATCATGTGGTGTCTACTCCTCTTGTAAGTGATCCAGATTCCACATCTTCATCAAATGAATCTGGCACTAAACAAAAGGAGGCCACTTCAAAGGAAAAAGGTAAAATGCCTTGTATTAATCGGGACAAAGAGTTTGAAAAGGTTAGTATTAAGTTGGGTTCAACAACTGTCAAATCTGAACCTAAAAAAACTAGGAAAGTTACCCAACCATGTGCATCATGTCGAAGTCCAGAAAATAGAAAAGAAAAGGATTTTAAAACTGTTAAAGCAACTAACTTTGTTAAACGAGAAAAAACATCTAAGCAAGTTGAGTCGAACCCAAAACAAAGTAATGTCACCCGGGTGTCACATACATCTCCACAAAAGCAGCTAACTCGTAAAGTCAAAAGCAGAGCTTGCTACAGTTGTGGAGAGTATGGACACATTACGTCGCATTGTCCTTACTATCAGACACCGAGGAGGAAAGTTGAACTCCCTAAACAAAAAGCTAGCTCTTTTAAGGAACTCAGCGATGCCGCCTAAAAGAGACAGTGAACCGAAAGTTCAACACATCAGCCAGTCGTCTATTTATAATAAACATGCCTTACGCAAAGCTGGCTTATGGAAGGAGAAATCAACATCATTGTCTGATAATGAGAACAAGAAGACATCTGAGCTTGCCTCACCCTCAAATGGTCAATGGGTAACATTTATGATATGTGATGCCTCTGGGAAACCCAAGCCAGTGAAGGCTTGGGTTCCTAACATGAACTAATGTTTTCAAATTGAATGTGCGGGGTGTTCATTATAATACTGAAACCAACACGTGGATCATAGACAGTGGAGCATCCATGCACATCACAGGGAATAGGGATCTCTTATCAAACGTCAAACAAATAAAAGGAGGTCACGTTTCATTTGCTGGAAACAAAGGTGGGTACATCACAGCTCAAGGGGAAGTCGGTAACCAGAAAGTGAAGTTTGATAAGGTAAACTATGTTCAACAACTTCAGAATAACTTGCTTCTATTTCTTAAATTTGTGATAAAGACTTTAAGGTAGTATTTGACAATAAGAAGTGCGATGTCCTGAAGAAGGACTACGTAATCCCGGAGGATCATGTATTAATGTCTGCCTCAAGATATAAGGTCCTTTATGTCTTGGATCTATCAAAGGCCTCCACAACGGATCATGAAGTTCAGTGCTTCTTGACAAAAGCTACTGAGAAGGAATCCATCTCCTGGCATAGGAGAATGGCACACATTAATCCACGGAAGATAAATCACTTGATCCAGAATGATCTTGTGAGAGGAGTTAATGTCAAAAACTTCCAACATCCGGATTTCTTTGTTGCGTGCAAGAAGGGCAAACAGGCGAAGAAGGCTCATAAGGAAAATTTTTTTCACTCTATAGAACTTCCTCTTGAACTTCTTCACATGGATCTGTTTGGTCTAGTCAGTACAAGAAGCATTGCAGGCGACTTGTTGACAGGATCAGCGATCACAAGTTTGATGTATTAGAGTTTAAAGCAGCGGAATACGAACAGGAATTAGACAACTTGTAGCAAGTAATCGATACTTGTATGCATTAAGAGCACATACGGTTATAGTGAGAGAATATATATTTCTGATTCAAGGAATGTTTATAGATATAGAATATTTCTAATCAAATCATTCATATCATTCCAGTCATTCGTCGTATTACAATAGGTTGTCACTGCTGTTATCACGGAAAGTGACAACTGGCAGATCTAATACAAAAATAACTAACTCTTAACAAACTACTGAAATGTTCACAACTACAGAGAACATATCAGAGTGTTGAGTACAAAATATAAAACTACTGAAACTACAACGACTGAAGAAGAAGCTCTTCAGTCGTTTTACAAAACTACTGAAACATAAAACTACTGAAACTAGAAATATAAAACTACTGATATGATAACTGCTGAAGAAGTACTCTTCAGCACTTGTGACAAACTACTGAGGCTTCACTACTTGATCTTCAGACTTTGACCTTCATGTGTTTCATCAGCTAATGACTTCAGTAGATATCATGAGCTGATGTCTTCAGTCTTGTCTTCAGACTTTGTACGTCAGTTGTTGATCTTCAGCACTTGTAAACTCTACAGCTATTGTACTTCAGTACTTTGGTCTTTCAGCTTCAGCACTTGTGTTCTTCAGCTGTTGTACTTCAGCACTTTAGTTCTTCAGCTGTTGAAGTCTTCAGCACTTGATCTTTAGCTGTTGAAGTCTTTAGCACTTGTCAAACTGCTGATGAGGCTTTCAGCAGTTGTTGTGATACCATGTGGGACTTAGAGGTTTTCTGATCTTGGCTCATTGGTTCTTTTGGTCCAACAAACTCCCCCTGAACCAATGCAGCCAAAACCTCTAAATTATTTATTATCCCACTTATTGTTGGCAAAATGTGGTCTTTTTCCTTCTTGATCAGTAGAAAAGATGACCCATGTAAGCTCCGGCCTGGGAAGAAATCTCAGATATTTGTTTGGCAGGGTATGAATGGGAACTCTGTTTTGGGGAGCTGGACACAGAGTTGTTATCCCATTCATGAGATTTACTTCCCCATAATGAGTCTGTATGACTCTCGAACATAGGCCTCAAGGAGAACAACTTGTTCCTCCTGAGAGAGTTCTTCTACTCCTCCTTCGAAGAAGAACTCTGGACCATAGTACTCTGATAAGTACTTCATGGTCCTGCCATTTTTCAGCTCCACCGTAGTTACCTCCCTATATACAAATTCATCAGGATGGTTGCCTTCAAGGAGTAACTGGAGCTCATTCTTCTGGATGTCTTCAAGCTTTTATATAACAACCCCTTCTTAATCATCTTGTTTTCTAGTAAAGCTTGAGGGGGTTTCTTTGCTTGGTGAGCTTTCTTGAATTCTGTTGGACCAAAAGAACCAATGAGCCAAGATCAGAAAACCTCTAAGTCCCACACGGTATCACAACAACTGCTGAAAGCCTCATAGTAGTTTGACAAGTGCTGAAGACGTCAACAGCTGAAGATCAAGTGCTGAAGACCTTAACAGCTGAAGAACCAAAGTGCTGAAGTACAACAGCTGAAGAACACAAGTGCTGAAGCTGAAAGACCAAAGTACTGAAGTACAACAGCTGAAGAGTTTACAAGTGCTGAAGATCAACAACTGATGTACAAGGTCTGAAGACAAAGACTGAAGACATCAGCTGATGATATCTACTGAAGTCATCAGCTGATGAAACACCTGAAGGTCAAAGTCTGAAGATCAAGTACTGAAGCCTCAGTAGTTTGTCACAACTGCTGAAGAGTACTTCTTCAGTAGTTGTGATATCAGTAGTTTTATTTTCTATGTTTCAGTAGTTTTGTAAAACGACTGAAGAGCTTGTTCTTCAGTCGTTGTAGTTTCAGTAGTTTTATATTTTGTACTTAACATGCTGATATGTTCTCAGTAGTTGTTAACATTTCAGTAGTTTGTTAAGAATTAGTTATTTGTGTATTGGATCTGCCAGTTGTCACTTTCCGTGATAACAGCAGTGACTGTTGCACTCTATATAAGGAGTGACAACCTATTGTAATCAGTGAGGAATGAGTGAATGAATGGAATGAATGATTGATTTGATTAGAAATATTCTACATCTATAAACATTCCTAGAAATCAGAAATACATATTCTCTCCCTATAACCGTATGCGATCTAATGCTTACAAGTATCGATTGCTTGCTACAATTTGTCTAATTTAGTTTGTATTCCGCTGCTTTGTATTCTCATACATCAAACTTGTGATCACTGATCCTGTCAATGGTATCAGAGCAGGTTAATCATTGATCGATCTAACAATTGATCATTGAAACTGCTATTCTAGATCTAAGTTTGATTGAATTAGCTTTTGTTTTTGCAAAAACGGTTATAGAGATTGAATTTTCTGTATTTCTGCTCATTCATCCTGAGATCTTTTCTTGGTTCTCATTGAGTTTGTTGTGGTCTGTCTAAAACTTTTTAAACTTGAACTAAACTGTTTTTGAACTGAAAATGACTCTCCCTCCAATGATCCTCACAATACTGGTTCCTCAACCAAGCCACCTATGCTGGTTAGGAATGAGTATAACATATGGCAAAGACGTATGCTCCATCACCTGTCTGTTAACAGCGCAGGGTGTTGGACATCAGTGGTACATGGTCCACACAAGCCTATGGTGAATAACCCGGAAACCAATCAAATGGTTCCGAAGAGGAGGGAGCAATACTCAGATGAGGATAAGAAGTTGCTTGAGATTGATGCAAAAGCCCATGGAATTCTGGCCATGGCATTGCCCAATGAAATCTATTCTGGGCTAATGCATCATGAAATGCCCATGACCTCTGGATTGCTTTGAAAGAACAATTTGGAGGAACAGATGAGGTCTTGGCAAATAATAGAGAAATTCTTGCCCACAATATGAGACTTCTCTCATAGAAAGGGTGAGACACTGACTCAACAATATGAGTGGTTTTCTTGTTTGATCTCTGAACTAAAAATGGTCAAACTTGAATACACCAATATTCAGATGAATAACAGATTTCTCAGATCACTGCCTGGGAGATGGGACACATATACTATTGTCCTACGCTCCAGTGCAAGTTTGGACAAACTATCTCTCACCCAACTCCATGGGAAATTGCTCACTTTTGAGAGAGAGATAGAACAGAAGAGAAAGTTGTCTTCATCTGGAAAGCTCACTGAAGACTTTATACAAGGCAACACTGCCTTGGTGGTCATGAGTCAGAATATGCTTCATCTGAATGCCAGTATGATGAGCATATTAATTTCTCTTCAAGCACTTCTGATTCTGCATTTGTAAGTGTTGATGGTCAGTTACTGGGTGTAATAATGACAATCTATGTTTCATTATGGATGATCTCAAGGGGATTGCTGATGATGACTTAGAAGAGATGGATATTTTGAGCCAAATGGCCTTGATAATATCAGATCTCAGAAGTTCTACAAAAGAACTGGAAGAAAATCCCAGGACTCTCTGGCAAAACCAAAGTTGGTTTTGACAAGAGCAAGTTGAGGTGTCACAAATGCCAACGGCTTGGACACTTTGCAATAGAGTGTAGATCAACTGGATCTAACTCTACTGCACCCTTTGTGACTTTTCCTGGCAATAGTCACAACACAGAGGGCAACATCCTGTCACCTCTAGTCATCATCCTCAACAACAATCTCTGGCATATTTTGTTCCTCAGGGTCAAATGCCATATCAGTACCCTTGTTATTACATGCCACAGTCAAATCAAGTTCAAGTTCCTATGACATCACAACCTCATGCATTACCAGAACCTCAGCCTTCCCTATCTCATCAACAACCTCAATCTCAACAACACAGCTTCTTCACCCCAGGGAGTTGTTGACTGGAGCAGTTTACCAGATGACTTGTCTGGTCATGATCAACTGTTCTCAGGTGCTGGTCAACATGGTGGTGACAGTCCCTTTGGGAGTCTACTCTTATGGCTTTGGAGTCTGCTGATACTTCATTTTCCAATGCCTCTACACCTCAGGTATCACATGTATCCTCTGAGGCAAAAGCCAAATTATGTTCTAACCATGCATAGCAGCATTTGCTTCCATTAGAGAAGCAAATGTAGCTTTAATTAATAAGAACATGAGCTAGAACAAATAATTCCAAAAACAAAGCTGAGTTTGAGTTTGTGCTCAAAGATAAAAATGATGAGGTTTATAAACTGAATTGCCAAAATTGATGATAAGGCTAGAGAAGATGTACTTCTAGAGAAGTACAAAGATCTCAAAGAAACCCTTGCAGTTACCCAGGTCGAGTGTGATAGATGGGTACAATCATGCAAAGGTTTTGAAATGCTTCTTAGTAAGCAATCTGCTTCAAATGTGAAGTTTGGAATTGGCTACAATCACACTGCTCCACCTACAGATTTTACCCCAAGAGCAGAGGTAGAATCTGATGGTGAGAGTGATAACCAATCCATCACATCATGTGATCTACCTTCTGATACAGCACAATCAGAAGTAGCAGTCAGCATCAAGCCCTCTTTGAACCTATCAGCTGATGTTGATGGTCCAAATGCTGACATTCACATGATCAATAGGTTGATCAACTCAGGAGTTAATCCTGAAGGTCCTGAAAGGACTGGAGAGCAGGATTTAACACCTGAAGTTCAAACTTCAACTGCTGTCAGTACTGAAGAGAAGAAAACTGGCAGTAGAAAGAGTTTGAAGACTACTAAAGAGGTAGTCAAGAAAGCAACCAATGCTTCCAAAGCATTGAAGAACAAGTCTTCTGTTGCTTCACCATCTTTAGTTGATGATCAACCTAAGATGAAGAAGAAAACCATGTGAAGTATGTGGTTTGTTCAATCATCTTACAGATGATTGTTGGTACAAAAGAGGTTCCAAACTCAAACAAAAAAGAAGAAATTAATGAGAAAATGGTAAAAATGAAAACTGAGTTTGAGACCACATTTGTATCAGCAACATCAAATCCTGTAACCCTTAAGTCCTTAAAGAAATCCAAAAGGAAGGAGTTAAACAGTGACAGCTGAGGGTGCTCAAAAGAAGAAGGTGCAACATAGGACCTTATCTAACTCCACTAGCAATGTGTCTGATGAGCTGAAAGCTTTATCACAAAATCAGACACAGCTGGTGATGATGGTACAACATCTGTTGGGTAGAGTTAACCAACTAGATTCTCCTATGTTGAAACCACAGAAAAGGAGGTCTAAGCCAAAGGACTCCTCTTCTACACCATTCTTCTTCTCAGGCTGTTGTTACAAATAAACATGTTAGTTTACCATCTATTGATGAGACTAGGCCCAAAACCAAAAGGTTTGGGTCTCTAAAACTAACTGATTGTTTATTATTGCAGGGTTCTTCAACATGCCAAGTAGCATCTGGTATGTAGACAGTGGGGGATCTATGCACATGACTGGGAACATCTCTCTTCTTCATGACTACTCTCAAGGAAAGAAGGGATTTGTCTCTTTTGGCAATGATGCTAGGGGTTACATCATCGGTAAGGGCTTTGTCTCCAATGGAGAAATCAAATTTGATGATGTTAATCATGTGGAAAATCTCAAGTACAACCTCTTGAGTGTCAGTCAAATGTGTGATAAAGGCCATGTTGCCCTTTTCACAAGTCAAAACTGTAGGATTCTGTCATCCAAAGTTTTGCACTTGATTGACAAGGTGTTGGATGATCACACTCTCCTGAAAGCCAAAAGGACAGGAAGAGTGTATGCCTTAGATCTCTCTAAGAAGATAGATCTCAAAGGCAATCCTTGCCTATTTTCCAAAGCCTCTTCTCAAGAATCTAAACTGTGGCACAGGAGGCTTGGTCATGTTAATCTCAAAAACATGAATCAGCTTAGCCACAATAGTTTAGTCAGAGGCTTACCAATAAAGGAGTTCCACTGTGATGAAACCTGCACTGCTTGTTTAAAAGGAAAACAGCACAAAGTCTCATTCCCTCCTATTGAAGTGTCCAAGTCCACTGCCTGCTTGCAATTACTGCATATGGATCTATTTGGTCCTGTGAGAGTAATGAGCATGGCAAAGAAGAAATACTGTCTGGTAATTGTGGATGATTACTCCAGATTGTATGGACTTTCTTTCTACATTCAAAGGATGAGGCTACTCAGAAGATTATCCACTTTGTGCTGTACATTGAGAAGCAGTATTCCCTTCCAGTCAAGTGTATTAGGAGTGATAATGGAACTGAGTTCAGAAATCATACACTTGATGACTTCTATCTTTCAAGGGATCAAAAGGCAGTTCAGCATTCCAAGGACTCCAGAACAAAATGGAGTAGTGGAGAGAAAGAACAGGACCCTCATTGAAGCTGCAAGGTCCATGCTGGCTGACTCAGGTTTGCCATTGACCTTTTGGGCCGAAGCTGTCAACACAGCTTGTTATGTGCAAAATAGAGTTTAGTAAATCAGAGGTGATGAAGACTCCATATGAAGTTCTCCATCATTGGCTCCTCTGATTTCATTTTTCAAAGCATTTGGGTGTCCCTGTTTTATTCTCAACACAAAGGATCAACTCCACAAATTTGATCCTAAGGTGGATGCAGGATACTTTGTTGGTTATTCATCTACTTGCAAGGCATACAGAGTCTTCAACTGCAGAACAAAGATGGTTGAAGAAACTCTACATGTTAAGTTTAATGAATCTCCAAAGGACAAGATTCACACAAAGTCCTGTGGAGTAGTGATTTGGACATACTGCAATATGTTCCTTATCAAACTCCTGTGTTGCTCCTGTCAACAGTTCACCACCTGGTGGTACTGCTGATGATGATGATGATTGCAGTACTCACCTCTTCAGGTTTAGTGATCAGCTGCCTGACTCAGCTAGACCTGATGTTCCTGTAGCGCCAGTAGCACCATCCACAACAAATGCTGATGAGATTTCTTCGAATTCAACTTCCTTTGAATTACCATCCACTGATTGGTTTCAAGGAAATGATACACCATCACCATCTGTTGCTGCTGAACCGGCTACAAACACTTGCACAGATCTCATTGTGTATCAAGATCTGAAGAATCACCCTATGTCAAATCATTGGTGATATCACTGCTGGAGTATCAACAAGAAGTCAATTGTCAAATTTCTGCTTCTATGCTCTCTTCATCAGTCAGCAAGAGCCAAAAAATTATCACATTGCTTTAAAGGACAATGGATGGGTTGATGCCATGCAGCTTGAGCTTCTTCAGTTCAAGAAACAGCAAGTGTGGGAACTGGTTCCTCTACCTCCAGGTAAGTGTGCAATAGGCACTAAATGGGTGTTTAGGAACAAAACTGATGAAAATGGGCTATTGTTAAGAACAAGGCCAGACTGGTTGTTCAGGGGTTTGCACAAGAAGAAGGTATTGATTATGATGAAACCTTTGCCCTGTAGCCAGACTGGAAGCAATTCGATTGTTTTTAGCTTATGCTGCTTATCAAAACCGTAAATTCTTTCAAATGGATGTCAAAAGTGCATTTTTGTATGGAAAAGTTAAAGAAGAGGTTTATGTATGTCAACCTCCAGGCTTTGAGGACAATAAACATCCTAATTGGGTGTATAAGCTTGATAAAGCTCTTTATGGGTTAAAACAAGCTCCCAGAGCCTGGTATGAGACATTATCAAACTTTCTTCTGGAAAACAATTTCACTAGAGGCTCCATAGACAAGACTTTATTATTAAGAAAGCTGGGCAGCATAATCTACTTGTTCAAATTTATGTAGATGATATCATTTTTGCATCCTCTGATCCAAAGTTGTGTGATGCCTTTACAAAGTTGATGCAACAGAAGTTTGAAATGAGTGCCATGGGAGAATTACAGTTCTTTCTGGGGTTGCAAATCAAACAAAGGCTGATGGAATTTTTATTCATCAGTCCAAATATACAAAAGATCTTTTGCAAAATTGATTTACAAAACTTTAAGCCCTGTTCTACTCCCATGAGCAGCACCACACAACTGGACTCAGATCAAAAAGGTAAAGTGGTTGATGAAACACTTTACAGATGTATGATGGGTCCTTGATGTATTTAACAGCTTCTAGACCAGATATTATGTTTGCTACATGTGTTGTGCTAGATTTCAGGCTGCACCTAAAGAGTCTCATCTGATTGCAGTCAAGAGGATCTTTAGATATCTGCAAGGCACTCCATCTCTAGGTTTATGGTATTCTACCGACATTCTGGTAAATTAGTTGCTTTTTTCTGACAGTGACTATGCAGGGTGTAGTTGACCAGGAAATCAACTTCTGGTGGATGTCAATTCCTAGGCAACTGCTTGATTTCTTGGCAGAGCAAGAAACAGACCTCAGTTGCTACATCACTCCACTGCGAAGCAGAGTACATTGCTGCTGCAAGCTGTACATCTCAGGTACTCTGGCTTCAAAACCAACTTTTGGATTATGGCATTACAGAGACTAAGACTCCATTGTTAATGGATAGTGCTTCAGCTCTTTGCATTGTCAAAAATCCAGTCCAGCACTCTAGGACCAAACATATAGAGATCAGACATCATTTTATAAGGGATTGTTTTGAAAAAGGTCTGATTGATCCTAAGTTTGTGCCTAGTGCTGATGAGCTTGCAGACATTTTTACTAAGCCTTTGGATAGTTCAACTTTCCAAAACCTGGTGTTAAGGCTTGGTATGCTGCAGCTAGAATAAGTGACAACTACTGATGATCTCAGTAATTCATACTGATGATCATGAGTACCTATGTCACATATAAGTACTGATGAGCTCTTTTAACCTCAGTAGTTTTTATAACTACTGAAGGCTAAATGTCTCACAAGTACTGAAGTACTTCCTGTTCTAAACTACTGATGTAGTTACAACTACTGATGCAGTTACAACTACTGCAATCAGTAAAACAGATAAGTACTGATGTCCTATGAAACAACTGAAATCAGCCAAAAAAAAAGATGAAGTGTTGAGGACAGTTTGAAACAGCTGAAAAGCTAAGAATTGACGAAAACAGCTGAAGAGAACTTTCTCTTCAGTCGTTTGTACAACTACTGTTTCATTTAAACAACTGAAGCAAAACCACGTCTTCAGTAGTTTTATAACTACTGATGACATACCAAGTCTTCAGTTGTTTACAACAGCTGATGACAAAACCACTGTCTTCAGTAGTTTCATAACTACTGATGACAAACACCAAGTCCTCAGTTGTTTCAATCATCTGAAGTCAAAACCACGGTCTTCAGTAGTTTTCTAAACTACTGATGCCTAACACCACGACTTCAGCTGTTTCAACGTCTGAAAGGATAATACCATGTCAACGGTCGTTTAAAACTACTGATGACTAACACCACATCCTTCAGTCGTTTCCTACCCGTACCCTATAAATACCCCTAACCTGAGCTCTCCATGCTTCATCTTCTTCAAACCTAACGTTCCTCTCCAAAACTTCCCTCTTCTCCATGGCGTCTATGCAAATTAAACCGCGACACAACTGTGTTGCCTACCTCACAAAATCGCCGATCTGGACTAAGTTCGATACTGCTATCGATCTTATGGTTCAGTCCAATACAACAAGGCATTCCTTCTGAACCCGTCTTACATGCCGAATCCTTGAACCAATTTTGGATGAACATTACTGTTACCACTGAGGAGAGCAACACCACCATCCCTCCGGTCAGTCGTCAATAACAAAGAAGTAGTCATTACTCCTGCAACAATCCGTAAAATTCTTCAACTGAATGATGCTACTTCTCCTGCTGGATATCCGAAGGGCACCATAGATCTATCATTGCTCACGCATGGATATCAAGGCGATCTCAGTGCCACCACCATCATGAAGAAACACTTTAATGACGCTGAGCGCCTGATTTTCACATGGTAAATGTATGTTTGGCCCCTAAGACGTCGTCTTGGGATCAAATGTCCACCAAATGGCAGCAGGTAATGTATTCTATCCTTGAGCAACAACCACTAAACTTTTTCAGAATTAATATTTTCAGAGCTCAAAGATATGGCTCAAAAACTAACTGCCAACCGTTGGATACTCTATCCACGGTTCATAATGGCCATTATTACAGACCAGCTTAATGCTGATGGACTTGTTGGCTTGGGAGTCCCTGCTACGGCTGTTTGCCGGAAGTATACTCCCGCACAACTCTGACCGGACACTAAAAATGGCTGCCAAGCTGCGAAAACCCACGCAGCTGGAACCCACAGCCACCACCTCCAAATCCAAAGTCCCTACCAAACCCACCAAAAAGAAACCCAAAATGGCTACTCAGGAAATTGAGTCCCCTGAGGATGCCCTGCAACACAAACGCAGGATATATCCACTAGTCCAAACCCCCTAGTGGATACAATGACTCCTCCAGCCACAGCCGCTCAGGCTTCCTCTCAACAGGAGCCTGCAGCACCTCCCCAAGGGCACCTACTTATCTGGGATCTTACTCACTTGAGGAGATTGCCATTGAAGAGCACCATCCTCCCCAGGTGCACACTGCTTCTAACCCTTCACCCCAAACAACCGCCCCTCACAGCCCAACTTTAATAGTTGCACAAGTGCTGACTCAATTGCACTCCTCAACCCCTCCCCAGAAACCACTTATACTGGAATACCTCTACAATTGAGGGGGAGGAACACAGTGCACCTGAGAACCCACAGCACAGGGGTTTCCCAATTCTATCTCCTGGTGTAGACAAGGAGCTTAGAATATCTAGTGAGGCTGCCACCTCCTCTGACTCAACACATGACCAGAGTGAGGCTGGTAACATTGCTAAGACCTCCCTAGAGGCAACAGCTGATGATGGACATTGTCCTGAGGCTGGAAGTCCCCCAGTACCAAGCACAAGGGGCACATGCACCAACTGGTCTACCCCAGGCATGTAAATCCTGCTCTGCAGGAGGTCAGTGATTCAGTATCAACTGATGATGACCTGAGCTTCTTCTATGATGTAGTTGCTCAAAAAACCATTCTAGAGGATGAGGTTAGCAGACTCAAAGAGCTGCTGGCCAAGATGTCTCAGGATGCAAGTCCATCTGCCACCATAAACACCCACAGATGGCACCTCCCTTGAAGGTTTCCCAAAACCGAGCCACCCCAAAATCAACCACCTGCCTCTGCTTCAGGCCCTACTTCTCAGGAACAGAACCCTCCTGAGCAAATAGGTGCTGTACTTCAAAATTCCCTCCCTCTCATCACACCCATAATCACTGATATAGTGATCAAAGCCCTTGATGAGGCTTTCCTTAACATTACAGCCCTTGGTTGATGCTGCTGTCCAAAAGACTCTTTCTGCGGTACAAAACCCCTTCCTCCAATGCAACCAAAAAGGGGGAGAGTACTGCAGTGAAAGAAAGGAAGAGGAAAAGATCCGAGGAAAAGGAAGGAGTGATGCAAGCCAAGAGGAGGAAAAAGAAAAGCAACCTCTGCTCACTTACAAGCGAAAGAGAAGTGCTGATGATCACACTGCTGAAGACAATCCTTGGAGGAGCTGGTCAAAGAAGCTGACACCACACACAGCCGATCCATGGATAAAATAATTGAACAACTCTTCAGGCAGGGGTTTGACACAGCCACACTGGATAGTGAGATCACAAGGTTAGAAGTACAAGAGATACAAACCCGATGGGCAGGGTATGATGCTCTTGAGAAAGAGAGTTGGAAATAATGATCCGCTTTATTGCAAATACTTGGGAAGATCATTAATGGAGATCCGCGCATGGACCAGGGACAGCATTCTGGCTATAGCCACCAGAATCTGTCTGTCTGAGCAATTCAACAAAGGGATTATTGTGGAAGCCCTTGATGAGGCTGGGGCTGGTAAAAGGCTAGAGATGGCTAAACTCACAAAGGCGAAACTAACTACAAGGATGCTAGATCAACCTTCCCTTCCACCCACTCAAACAGATCTTATCCCTCAAACTCCCAACCAACCTCTAAGCCAAAATCCAAACATCCTCTCTTCAAAACCAATTCCTTCACCAACCCAACCATCATCCAGTGATGTACCCAGAAGGAGGAGAAGGGTGCTGAGGATGGAAGAAGAAGAAGAAGAGGATGAAGATGATAGTCTGCCACTCTCTGCTGTTCTGAAGCTACCAAAAACCCCGAAGTCAACCCATGATCACACCTGACTCTCAAAGGGAAATGGTCAGAGTCAAGATAGAAGAAGAAGAACAGCAGAAACAGCACGATGAGCAACTGTTGAAGATGGTTGACAAGGAATTTCCTCAGTCATCATCTATTCAAGCCATGAAAGGGCATGCTCAAAGGGTGTACACTCTCAGGCACACCTTTCAGTATCAGAAGGAGAGAGTGAGAGTATGGCCAGACCCCAGGGTGAGTTCTAGAATCCATAAAAGAACTATCCCACACAGATACAACGGCCAGTACGAAAAACAATAGAGTCTACCATCATGTTGGCCGTTGTAGTCTCACCTTGGGAAATCATGATGAATTCAAGAAAGCTCACAAGCAAAGAAGACCCCTCAAGCCTTACTAGAAACAAGATGATTAAGAAGGGGTTGTTATATAAAAAGCTTGAAGACATCCAGAAGAATGAGCTCCAGTTACTCCTTGAAGGCAACCATCCTGATGAATTTGTATATAGGGAGGTAACTACGGTGGAGCTGAAAAATGGCAGGACCATGAAGTACTTATCAGAGTACTATGGTCCAGAGTTCTTCTTCGAAGGAGGAGCAGAAGAACTCTCTCAGGAGGAACAAGTTGTTCTCCTTGAGGCCTATGTTCGTGAGTCATACAGACTCATTATGGGGAAGTAAATCTCATGAATGGGATAACAACTCTGTGTCCAGTTCCCCAAAACAGAGTTCCCATTCATACTCTGCCAAACAAATATTTGAGATTTCTTCCCAGGCCGGAGCTTACATGGGTCATCTTCTCTACTGATCAAGAAGGAAAAAGACCAACATTTTGCCATCAAT
This sequence comes from Flaveria trinervia, assembly GCA_025506515.1. Classification (NCBI taxonomy): domain Eukaryota; kingdom Viridiplantae; phylum Streptophyta; class Magnoliopsida; order Asterales; family Asteraceae; genus Flaveria; species Flaveria trinervia. The sequence goes on from CM046456.1 coordinate 39,271,695, forward strand.
AAGTGGGAGAATAAATAAGTTAGAGGTTTTGGCTGCATTGGTTCAGGGGGAGTTTGTTGGACCAAAAGAACCAATGAGCCAAGATCAGAAAACCTCTAAGTCCCACACGGTATCACAACAACTGCTGAAAGCCTCATCAGTAGTTTGACAAGTGCTGAAGACTTCAACAGCTGAAGATCAAGTGCTGAAGACTTAACAGCTGAAGAACCAAAGTGCTGAAGTACAACCGCTGAAGAACAAAGTGCTGAAGCTGAAAGACCAAAGTACTGAAGTACAACAGCTGAAGAGTTTACAAGTGCTGAAGATCAACAACTGATGTACAAGGTCTGAAGACAAAGACTGAAGACATCAGCTGATGATATCTATGAGATCAGCTGATGAAACACCTGAAGGTCAAAGTCTGAAGATCAAGTACTGAAGCCTCAGTAGTTTGTCACAACTGCTGAAGAGTACTTCTTCAGTAGTTGTGATATCAGTAGTTTTATTTTCTATGTTTCAGTAGTTTTGTAAAACGACTGAAGAGCTTGTTCTCAGTCGTTGTAGTTTCAGTAGTTTTATATTTTGTACTTAACATGCTGATATGTTCTCAGTAGTTGTGAACATTTCAGTAGTTTGTTAAGAATTAGTTATTTTGTATTGGATCTGCCAGTTGTCACTTTCCGTGATAACAGCAGGACTGTTGCACTCTATATAAGGAGTGACAACCTATTGTAATCAGTGAGGAATGAGTGAATGAATTGAATGAATGATGATTTGATTAGAAATATTCTACATCTATAAACATTCCTAGAAATCAGAAATACATATTCTCTCCCTATAACCGTATGCGATCTTAATGCTTACAAGTATCGATTGCTTGCTACAATTTGTCTAATTCTAGTTGTATTCCGCTGCTTTGTATCTCATACATCAAACTTGTGATCACTGATCCTGTCAAATATCAATGATTCCCAAGGTTGGACTACAATGGCCAACATGATGGTAGAATCTGTGTTTTTCGTACTGCCATTGTATCTCTGTGGTGGAATAGTCTTTTATAGATTCTAGAACTACCATGGGGTATGGCATATCTCAACTCTCTCCTTTGATACTAAAAAGTGTGCCTGAGAGTGTACAGCCTTTAGAATGCCTTTCATGGCTTGATAGATGATGACTGAGGAAATTCCTTGTCAACCATCTTCAAAGTTGCTCATTCGTCTGTTTTGCTGTTCTTCTTCTTCTATCTTGACTCTGACCATTTCCCTTTGAGAGTCAGGTGTGATCATGGGTTGATCGGGGTTTTGGTAGCTTTAGAAACAGCAGAGAGTGGCAGATATTCATCTTATCCTCCTTTCTTCTTCTTCTTCCATCTCAGCACCTCTCCTCCTTCTAGGTGCATCAGTGGATGATGGTTGGGTTGGTGTGAGGAATGGCTTTGAGAATGAAGTGTTTGTGATGTTGCTTAGAGATTGGTGGAGATTGAGGGATAGGCTCTGTTTGAGTGGGGGAAGGGAAGGTTGATCCAGCATCTTTGTAGTTAGTTTCGCCTTTGGTGTTAGCATCTCAACCTTTTACCAGCCCAAGCCTCATCAAGGGCTTCACAATAATCCCCTTTGTTGAATTGCTCAGACAGACGATTCTGGTGGTATAGCCAGAATACTTCCTGGTCCACACGCGAATCTCCATTAACGATCTTCCTAAGTATTTTGCAATAAAGCGGATCATTATTTCCAATCTCTCTTTTTCCAGAGCATCATACCAGCCAATCGGGTCTGAATCTCTTGGACTTCCACCTTCTGATCTCACTATCAATGTGGCTGTATCAAACCGCCTGAAGAGTTGTTCAATTATTTTATCCATGGATCGGCTGTGTGTAGGTCAGCTTCTTTTACCAGCACCTCCAAGGATTTGTCTTCAGCAGTATGATCATCAGCACTTTTCTTTCGCTTGTAAGTGAGCAGAGGTTGCTTTTCTTTCTCCTCCTCTTGGGCTTGCTTCTCTTCCTTCTTTTCCTCTGTTCTTTTCCTTCTTTTTTTTCACTGCAGTACTCTCCCCCTTTTTGGATGCATTGGAGGAAGGGGTTTGTACTGCAGAAAGAGTCTTTTGTACAGCACTCAATCAAGGGTTGTAAAGTTGAGGAAAGCCTCTCATCAATGGCTTTAGTCATAATTCAGTGATTATGGGTGTGATGAGAGGGAGGGAGTTTTGAAGTACAACACCTATTGCTCAGGAGGGTTCTGTCCTGAGAAATAGGGCTGGAAGCAGAGGCAGGTGGTTGAGTTTGGAGTGGCTCAGTGTTTGGGGAACCTTCAGGTGAAGGTGCCATCTGTGGGTTGGTAAGGCAGATGGTTTCTCCTTGTGAGAGTTGGTCAAGTAGAGTTTGCAGCCACCTGATTTTCTCTTCAAGGATTGTGTTCTGGGCAAGGACATCGTAGAAAAAGCCCAGGTCATCATCAGCCGAAACTAAATCATCGGACCTCTGTTAGAGCAGGAATTACATGCACTGGGTTTGTAGACCAGGTGGTGGCATGTGCCCCTTGTGCTTGGTACTGGGGACTTCCAGCCCAGGACAATGTCCATCATCAGATTTTTCCTCTAGTGAGGTTTAGCAATGTTTACCAGCTCAATTCTGATCATGTGCTGAGTCAGAAGAGGTGCAGCCTCACTAGATATTCTAAGCTCCTTGTCTACACAAGAGAGATAGAAGTGGTAACCCCTGTGCTGTGGGTTCTCAAGTGCACTGTGTTCCTCCCCCTCATTGTAGAGGTATTCCTAGTAGTAGTGGTTTGGGGAGGGGGTGAGGAGTGCAGTTGAGTCAGCATTGTGCAACTATTAAGTTAGGTGTTAGGGGCAGGTTGTTTGGGGGAAGGAGATAGAAGCAGGTGCACCTGGGGAGGTTGGTGCTCTTCAATGGCATCCCCTCAAGTGAGGAAGATCCCAGATATGTAGGTACCCTTGTGTGGTTGCTGCAGGCTCCTGTTGAGAGGAAGCCTCAGCGGCTAGGCTGGAAGAGTCATTGTATCCACTAGGGGGTTTGGACTAGTGGATAAATCCTGGTTTGTATTGCAGGGGCATCCTCAGGGGACTCAATTCCCTGAGTAGCCGTTTTGGGTTCTTTTTGGTGGGGTTGGTGGGGACTTTTGATTTGGAGGTGGTGGCTGTGGGTTCCAGCTGCGTGGGTTTTCGCAGCCTGGCAGCCATTTTAGTGTCTGGTCAGAGTTGTGGCGGGAGTATATTTCCGGCAGAACAGCCGTAGCAGGGACCCCCAAGCCAACAGTCCCTCAGCATTAAGCTGGTTGTAATGATGGCCATTATGAACCGTGGATATAGTATCCAACGGTGGCCGTAGTTTTTGAGCCATATCCTTGAGCTCCGAAAATATTATTTCTGAAAAGTTTAGCCGTTGTTGCTCAAGATAGAATACATTACCTGCTGCCATTTTGTCGACATTTGATCCCAAGACGACGTCTTAGGGGCCAAACATACATTCACCATGTGAAAAATTAGGCGTTCAGCGTCAGGAAAGTGTTTCTTCTGATAGTGGAGGCACTGAGATCGCCTGATATCATGTTGGCAAAGGATAGATCTGTGGTGCCCTTCGGATATCCAGCAGAGAACTAGCATCATTCAGATGAAGAATTTGGCGGATTATTGCAGGAGTGATGACTATTCTTTGTATTGACGACCGACTGGAGAGCGATGGTGTGTTGTTCTCCCCAGTGTATTGGGACTGAACCATAAGATCGATAGCAGTATCGACTCTAGTCCAGATAGGCAATTTAGTGAGGTAGCAACACAGTTATGTCGCGGTTTGATTTGCATGGACGCCATTGAGAAGAGGGAAGTTTTGGAGAGGAACGTTGTTTTGAAGAGAAGATGAAGCATTGAGGACTTAGGTCAGGGATATTTATAGGGTACGGGTAGAAAATGACTGAAGGAATGTGTTGTAGTCATCAGTAGTTTTAAACGAGCGTTGACATGGTATTATCCTTTCAGACGTTGAAACAGCTGAAGTCGTGGTGTTAGGCATTAGAAGTTAAAAACACTGAAGACCGTGGTTTGACTTAAGATGATTGAAACAACTGAGGACTTGGTGTTGTCATTGGTAGTTATGAAACTACTAAGGACAGTGGTTTTGTCATCAGCTGTTGTAAACAACTGAAGACTTGGTATAGTCATCAGTAGTTTATAAAACTACTGAAGACATGGTTTTGCTTCAGTGAGAGTTTAGAATGAAACAGCAGCTGTTTTCGTCAATTCTTAGCTTTCAGCTGTTTCATACTGTCCTCAACACATTCATCAGCCTTTTGGGTGATTTCAGTGTTTCATAGGACATCATTACTTATCTTTTTACTGATTGCAGTAGTTGTAGCTGCATCAGTAGTTGTAACTACATCAGTAGTTTAGAACAGATGAAGTACTTCAGTACTTGTGAGACATTTAGCCTTCAGTAGTTATAGAAACTGCTGAGGGTAAAAGAGCTCATCAGTACTTATATGTGACATAGTTACTAATGATCATCAGTACTTATTACTAAGATCATTAGTAGTTGTCACTTATTCTAGCTGCAGCATACCAAGCCTTAACCAGGTTTTGGAAAGTTGAACTGTCCAAAGGCTTAGTAAAAATGTCTGCAAGCTCATCAGCACTAGCACAAACTTAGGATCAATCAGACCTTTTTCAAAACAATCCCTTATAAAATGATGTCTGATCTCTATATGTTTGGTCCTAGAGTGCTGGACTGGATTTTTGACAATGCAAAGAGCTAAAACACTATCCATTAACAATGAGTCTTAGTCTCTGTAATGCCATAATCCAAAAGTTGGTTTTGAAGCCAGAGTACCTGAGATGTACAACTTGCATCTGCAATGTACTCTGCTTCAGTAGTTGATGTAGCAACTGAGGTATGTTTCTGCTCTGCCAAGAAATCAAGCAGTTGCCTAGGAATTGACATCCACGAGAAGTTGATTCCTGGTCAACTTACACCCTGCATAGTCACTGTCAGAAAAAGCAACTAATTTACTAGAATGTCCAGTAGAATACCATAAACCTAGAGATGGAGTGCCTTGTAGATATCTAAAGATCCTCTTGACTGCAATCAGATGAGACTCTTTAGGTGCAGCCTGAAATCTAGCACAAAAACATGTAGCAAACATAATATCTGGTCTAGAAGCTATTAAATACATCAAGGACCCAATCATACATCTGTAAAGTGTTTCATCAACCACTTTACCTTTCTGATCTGTATCCAGTTGTATGGTGCTGCACATGGGGGTAGAACAGGGCTTACAGTTTTGTAAATCAAACTTTGCAAGATCTTTTGTGTATTTGGACTGATGAATGAAAATTTCATCAGCCTTTTGTTTGATTGCAACCCCAGCAAGAACTGTAATTCTCCCATGGCACTCATTTCAAACTTCTGTTGCATCAACTTTGTAAAGGCATCACACAACTTTGGATCAGAGGATGCAAAAATGATATCATCTACATAAATTTGAACAAGTAGATTATGCTGCCCAGCTTTCTTAATGAATAAAGTCTTATCTATGGAGCCTCTAGTGAAATTATTTTCCAGAAGAAAGTTTGATATGTCTCATACCAGGCTCTAGGAGCTTGTTTTAACCCATAAAGAGCCTTATCAAGCTTATACACCCAATTAGGATGTTTATTGTCCTCAAAGCCTAGAGGTTGACATACATAAACCTCTTTTTAATTTTTCCATACAAAAATGCACTTTTGACATCCATTTGAAAAACTTTAAGGTTTTGATAAGCAGCATAAGCTAAAAACAATCGAATTGCTTCCAGTCTGGCTACAGGGGCAAAGGTTTCATCAAAATCAATACCTTCTTCTTGTGCAAACCCCTGAACAACCAGTCTGGCCTTGTTCTTAACAATAAGCCCATCTTCATCAGTTTTGTTCCTAAACACCCATTTAGTGCCTATTGCACACTTACCTGGAGGTAGAGGAACCAGTTCCCACACTTGTTGTTTCTTGAACTGAAGAAGCTCAAGCTGCATGGCATCAACCCATCCATTGTCCTTTAAAGCAATGTGATCATTCTTTGGCTCTTGCAGACTGATGAAGAGAGCATAGAAGCAGAAATTTGACAATTGACTTCTTGTTGATACTCCAGCAGTGAATCACCAATGATTTGAGACATTGGGTGATTCTTCAGATCTTGATACACAATGAGATCTGTGCAAGTGTTTGTAGCAGGCTCAGCAGTAACAGATGGTGATGGTGAATCATTCCTTGAAACCAATCAGTGGATGGTAATTCAAAGGAAGTTGAATTCCAAGAGATCTCATCAGCATTTGTTGTGGATGGTGCTACTGAGCTAGAGGAACATCAGGTCTAGCTGAATCAGGCAGCTGATCACTAAACCTGAAGAGGTGAGTACTGCAATCATCATCATCATCAGCAGTACCACCAGGTGGTGAACTATTGACAGGAGCAACAGCAGGAGTTTGATAAGGAACATATTGCAGTATGTCCAAATCAAATAACTCCACAGGGCTTTATGGAATCTTGTCCTTTGGAGATTCATTGAACTTAACATGTAGAGTTTCTTCAACCATCTTTGTTCTGCAGTTGAAGACTCTGTATGCCTTGCAAGTAGATGAATAACCAACAAAATACCCTGCATCCACCTTAGGATCAATTTGTGGAGTTGATCCTTTGTGTTGAGAATAAAACAGGGACACCAAATGCTTTGAAAAATGAAATCAGAGGAGCCAAATGATGGAGAACTTCATATGGAGTCTTCATCAACCTCTGATTTACTAAAACTCTATTTTGCACATAGCAAGCTGTGTTGACAGCTTCCGCCCAAAAGGTCAGTGGCAAACCTAAATCAGCCAGCATGGACCTTGCAGCTTCAATGAGGGTCCTGTTCTTTCTCTCCACTACTCCATTTTGTTCTGGAGTCCTTGGGATGCTAACTGCCTTTTGATTCCCTTGAAAGATAGAAGTCATCAAGTGTATGATTTCTGAACTCAGTTCCATTGTCACTCCTAATACACTTGACTGGAAGGGAATACTGCTTCTCAATATACAACACAAAGTGAATAATCTTCTGAGCAGCCTCATCCTTTGAATGTAGAAAGAAAGTCCATACAAATCTGGAGTAATCATCCACAATTACCAGACAGTATTTCTTCTTTGCCATGCTCATTACTCTCACAGGACCAAATAGATCCATATGCAGTAATTGCAAGCAGGCAGTGGACTTAGGCACTTCAATAGGAGGGAATGAGACTTTGTGTTGTTTTCCTTTTAAACAAGCAGTGCAGGTTTCATCACAGTGGAACTCCTTTATTGGTAAGCCTCTGACTAAACTATTGTGGGTAAGCTGATTCATGTTTTTGAGATTAACATGACCAAGCCTTCTGTGCCACAGTTTAGATTCTTGAGAAGAGGCTTTGGAAAATAGGCAAGGATTGCCTTTGAGATCTATTTTCTTGGAAAGATCTAAGGCATACACTCTTCCTGTCCTGTTGGCTCTCAGGAGAGTGTGATCATCCAACACCTTGTCAATCAAGTGCAAAACTTTGGATGACAGAATCCTACAGTTTTGACTGGTGAAAAGAGCAACATGGCCTTTATCACACATTTGACTGACACTCAAGAGATTGTACTTGAGATTTTCCACATGATTAACATCATCAAATTTGATTTCTCCATTGGAGACAAATCCCTTACCAATGATGTAACCCCTAGCATCATTGCCAAAAGAAACAAATCCCTTCTTTCCTTGAGAGTAGTCATGAAGAAGAGAGTTGTTCCCAGTCATGTGCATAGATCCCCCACTGTCTACATACCAGATGCTACTTTGGCATGTTGAGGAACCCTGCATTAATAAACAATCAGTTAGTTTTGGAGACCCAAACATTTTTGGTTTTGGGCCTGGTCTCATCAATAGATGGTAAACTAACAGGTTTATCTGAAACAACAGCCTGAGAGGAAGAAGATGGTGTAGAAGAGGAGTCCTTTGGCTTGGACCTCCTTTTCTGTGGTTTCAACATAGGGGCATCTAGTTGGTTAACTCTACCCAACAGATGTTGAACCATCATAACCAGCTGTGTCTGATTTTGTGATAAAGCTTTCAGCTCATCAGACATATTGCCAGTGGAGTTTGATAAGTTCCTATGTTGCCCCTTCTTCTTCTGAGCATTCTCAGCTGTCACCTGTTTAACCCCTTCCTTTTTGGATTTCTTTGAAGACTTAAGGGTTACAGGATTTGATGTTGCTGATACAAATGTGGTCTCAAACTCAGTTTTCATTTTTACTATTTTCTCATTAATTTCTTCTTTTTGTTTGAGTTTGGAACCTCTTTTGTACCAACAATCATCTGTAAGATGATTGAACAAACCACATACTTCACACGGTTTCTTCTTCATCTTAGGTTGATCATCAACTAAAGAGGGTGAAGCAACTGAAGACTTGTTCTTCAATTCTTTGGAAGCATTGTTTGCTTTCTTGACTGCCTCTTTAGTAGACTTCAAACTCTTTCTACTGGCAGTTTTCTTCTCTTCAGTACTGACAGCAGTTGAAGTTTGAACTTCAGGTGTTAAATCCTGCTCTCTAGTCCTTTCAGGACCTTCAGAATTAACTCCTGAGTTGATCAACTCATTGATCATGTGAGTGTCAGCATTTGAACCCTCAACATCAGCTGATAGGTTCAAAGAGGGCTTGATGCTGACTGCTACTTCTAATTGTGCTGTATGAGAATGTAGATCACATGATGTGATGGACTGGTTATCACTCTCACCATCAGATTCTACTTCTGCTCTTGGAGTAAAATCTGTAGGTGGAGCAGTGTGATTGTAACCATGCCAAACTTCACATTGGAAGCAGATTGCTTACTAGAAGCATTTCAAAACCTTTGCATGATTGTACCCATCTATCACACTCTACCTGGGTAACTGCAAGGGTTTCTTTGAGATCTTTGTACTTCTCTAGAAGTACCTCTTCTCTAGCCTTATCATCAATTATTTGGCATTTTAGTTTGTAAATCTCATCATTTTTATCTTTAAGTACAGACTCAAATTCAGCTTTTTTTTTGGAAATTATTTGTTCTAGCTCATGTTCTTATTAATTAAAGCTACATTTGCTTCTCTAATGGAAGCAAATGCTGCTATGCATGGATCAGAACATAATTTGGCTTTTGCCTTAGAGGATACCTGTGATACCTTAGGTGTAGAGGCATTAGAAAATGAAGTATCAGCAGACTTCAAAGCCATAAAAGCTAGATTCCCAAAAGGACTGTCACCACCATGTTGACCAGCACCTGAGAATAGTTGGTCATGACCAGACATGTCATCTGGTAAACTGCTCCAGTCAACAACTCCTGGGGTGAAGAAGCTGTGTTGTTGAGGTTGAGGTTGTTGTTGAGATTGGGATGGCTGAGGTTCTGGTAGTGCATGAGGTTGTGGTGCCATAGGAACTTGAACTTGATTTGACTGTGGCATGTAATAACAAGGGTACGGATATGGCATTTGACCCTGAGGAACAAAATATACCGGAGATTGTTGTTGAGGATGATGACTAGAAGTGAAAGGATGTTGCCCTCTGTGTTGTTGACTATTGCCAGGAAAAGTCACAAAGGGTGCAGTGGAGTTAGATCCAGTTGATCTACACTCTCTTGCAAAGTGTCCAAGCCTTTGGCATTTGTGACACCTCAACTTGCTCTTGTCAAAACCAACTTTGGTTTTGCCAGAGAGTCCTGGGAATTTTCTTCCAGTTCTTTTATAGAACTTCTGAGATCTGATATTTATCAGGGCCATTTGGCTCAAAATATCCATCTCTTCTAAGTCATCATGAGCAATCCCTTGAGATCATCCATAATGAAGCATAGATTGTCATTATTACACCCAGTAAACTGTCCGTCAACACTCATAAATGCAGAATCAGAAGTGCTTGAAGAGAAATTAATATGCTCATCATACTGGCATTCAGATGAAGCATATTCTGACTCATGACCCACCAAGGCAGTGTTGCCTGGTACAAAGTCTTCAGCGAGCTTTCCAGATGAAGACAACTTTCTCTTCTGTTCTATCTCTCTCTCAAACGTGAGCAGTTTCCCATGGAGTTGGGTGAGAGATAGTTTGTCCAAACTTGCACTGGAGCGTAGGACAATAGTATATGTGTCCCATCTCTCAGGCAGTGATCTGAGAAATCTGTTATTCATCTGGATATTAGTGTACTCAAGTTTGACCATTTTTAATTCAGAGATCAAACAAGAGAACCGCTCATATTGTTGAGTCATGTCTCACCCTTTCTATGAGAAAATGTCTCATATTGTTGGGCGAGGATTTCTCTATTATTTGCCAAGACCTCATCTGTTCCTCCAAATTGTTCTTTCAAGGCATTCCAGAGGTCATGGGCAGTTTCATGATGCATTAGCCCAGAATAGATTTCATTTGGCAGTGCCATGGCCAGAATCCATGGGCTTTTGCATCAATTTCAAGCAACTTCTTATCCTCATCTGAGTATTGCTCCCTCCTCTTCGGAACCATTTGATTGGTTTCCGGGTTATTCACCATAGGCTTGTGTGGACCATGTACCACTGATGTCCAACAACCTGCGCTGTTAACAGACAGGTGATGGAGCATTCGTCTTTGCCATATGTTATACTCATTCCTAACCAGCATTGGTGGCTTGGTTGAGGAACCAGTATTGTGAGGATCATTGGAGGGAGTAGTCATTTTCAGTTCAGAAACAATTTAATCAGCTTTTAAAAGTTTTACACAGACCACAACAAAGTCAATGAAAACCAAGAAGAGATCTCAGGATGAATGACCAGAAATACAGAAAATTCAATCTCTATAACCGTTTCTTGCAAAAACAAAAGCTAATTCAATCAAACTTAGATCTTGAATAGCAGTTTCAATGATCAATTATTAGATCGATCAATGATTAACCTGCTCTGATACCATTTGACAGGATCAGCGATCACAAGTTTGATGTATTAGAGTTTCAAGCAGTGGAATACGAACAGGAATTAGACAACTTGTAGCAAGTAATCGATACTTGTATGAATTAAGAGCACATACGGTTATAGTGAGCGAATATATATTTCTGATTCAAGGAATGTTTATAGATATAGAATATTTCTAATCAAATCATTCATATCATTCCAGTCATTCATCGTATTACAATAGTTGTCACTCCTTATATAGAGTGCAACAATCACTGCTGTTATCACGGAAAGTGACAACTGGCAGATCTAATACAAAAATAACTAACTCTTAACAAACTACTGAAATGTTCACAACTACTGAGAACATATGAGAGTGTTAAGTACAAAATATAAAACTACCGAAACTACAACGACTGAAGAACAAGCTCTTCAGTCGTTTTACAAAACTACTGAAACATAAAACTACTGAAACTAGAAATAAAAACTACTGATATCACAACTACTGAAGAAGTACTCTTCAGCAGTTGTGACAAACTACTGAGGCTTCCGTACTTGATCTTCAGACTTTGACCTTAAGGTGTTCATCAGCTGATGACTTCAGTAGATATCATCAGCTGATGTCTTCAGTCTTTGTCTTCAGACTTTGTACGTCAGTTGTTGATCTTCAGCACTTGTAAACTCTTCAGCTGTGTCCTTCAGTACTTTGGTCTTTCAGCTTCAGCACTTGTGTTCTTCAGCTGTTGTACTTCAGCACTTTAGTTTCTTCAACTGTTGAAGTCTTCAGCACTTGATCTTCAGCTGTTGAAGTCTTCAGCACTTGTCAAACTGTTGATGAGGCTTTCAGCAGTTGTTGTGATACCATGTGGGACATAGAGGTTTTCTGATCTTGGCTCATTAGTTCTTTTGGTCCAACACTTGTACTGCTATGTAGTTACTCATGACTACTCAAGATTCATTTGGGTGATGTTTTTGAAATCCAAATCATACACATTTGCATAATTCAAAGAGTTAGTAACTACTCTAGAGTCCTTATACAAGTTGAAGGTACGTCAAGTGTACTCAGACAAGGGAACCGAGTTCAAGAATCAACGGATGGAGGCTCATTGTAAGGAAAAGGGAATTGTGCATCAGTTCACTTCTACCTACATTCCTCAGATGAACGGTGTGGCTAAAAGGAAGAATCACAGCTTCATAGAGACAACACAGACGATGCTAGCAGACTCAAAACTTCCTATCCAATTCTGGAATGAGGCAGTTGCAAACACATGTTATACACTAAATCGGGTTCTGGTAGCTAAACGCCACAGAAAGACGTGTTACGAGTTACTACAACGACGTAAACCAAATTTCGAGTATCTCATGCCGTTTGGCGCTCTGTGCACCCTCCTGAAGAAGATTCAGGAGGGAAAATTCACCGATAAGGCTGATGAAGGAATCTTTCTAGGATACAACATACCGAACAAGAGGGTCTACAACAACTCAATGGGTCAGGTAGAAGTGTGGTGTAATGTTGATGTTCATAGATACACCACACCACCTGCTGGAAAATGACCGCCTTCTTTTTAGACTATGATGGGTACTTCAAGTCCTTCAACATACCATTCTCCACTTCTGATAATGACTTAGCTATAAAGATGATGTATGATGTTCTCAACACACCAGCTCAGGAATCTACATCATCTGGCCTACAAGGCAATTCATCTACAAACTTAGAGGGAGCAATCGCGGATAGTGACTCTTCCTCTGATGAAGAAGCTGTGGAGACTGATCAGAACATCTGGCATTGATGTCTCTGCATCTACGGAACCTCAGACTCCTACTGCCTCAAATACAGAATCAAATTTTCATAATCTTGATTCTGAGGTAGTTGTTCCAACCACTCTTGGCTCACGACTAAATGTGTCTGATCCTTTGGATAATGTCATTGGAGATGTGAGCTGAGGAGTGCAGACCAGAAATCAGTTGTATACAGCTGACTATGCTTCAGTGATGGAAAATTGTTACATTCATGATGGTGCATATCGTTGCTTTATGTCTTAATTGAGCCAAAGTATGTTAGTGAAGCCCTGAATGATGAGGCATGGGTGAGTGCCATGCAAGAAGAACATCTTCAATTCAAGAAGTTAGGTGTACGGACTCTGGTGGATAGACCTAAAGGTGCTAAGGTCATTGGCCCAAAATGGGTTTTGAAATGCAAGAAAGATAATCATGGCATGATCATCAGAAACAAGGCTCGACTTGTTGTCCAAGGATTTCAACAAGTCGAGGGCATTGACTACAATGAAGTGTTTGCACCCGTGGCAAGAATGGAAGCAAACCACATCTTCCTAGCCTGTGCATCTTATATGAAGATTCAAGTTTATCAACTTGATGTAAAGAGTGCCTTCTTCATGGTGAAAAAAGAGAGACAGTGTATGTCAGTTAGCTCGAGGGATTTGAGGATCCATATCATCAGGACAGAGTTTACAAACTCGACAAGGATCTATATGGGCTTCATCAAGCTCCTAGAGCCTGGTATGAGAAACTCTCGACTTATCTTGTGAAACACGGTTTTCGCAGAGGGGTCATTGAATGTACACTGTTCTTAAAATAAAAGGATGGAGATTTACTGCTTGTTCAAATATATGTCGATGACATAATCTTCGGTTCAAAGAACGAAGATCTATGTAAAGAGTTTGAAGCAGTAACGAAGGCCGAGTTTGAGATGAGTGCCATGGGAGAGATGAAATTCTTCCTCGGGTTACAGGTGGATAAGACACCAAAAGGATTTTTCCTACATGAGACCAAGTATGTAGGAGATATCCTCAGTTGGTTTGACATGGAGAATACTTCCGCAGTTGGGACTCCACTTGCTACAAACCATGATGTAGCACCTGACAAGAATGGTGATCTGGTCGATGCCACTATGTACTGAGGTATGATTGGATCTCTCATGTACCTCACTGCCTCAAGACCTGATATCATGTATGCGACATGCTTATGTTCAAGATATCAGGCAAAGCCAAAAGTTAACCATATAATAGGGGTCAAAAGGATATTCCGTTATCTGAAGGGTACACCAACTCTAGGGTTATGGTATCCTCATGACGCTGATTTTGAGCTTACAACGTATAGTGACTCGGATTACGATGGCTGCAAGATGAACTACAAGTCTACATGAGGGGGATGTCAATTCTTTGGGAGGCGATTAGTGACCTGGCAGTGTAAGAAGCAAACATCGGTTGCTTGTCAACCTGTGAAGCCGAATACGTTGCTGCTGCAAGATGCTGTTCACAAATCATTTGGATTCAACAGCAAATGCGGGACTATGGTTTGCATTTCTCGTTTACTACTATTTTTGTTGATAACTCCGCTGCAATTGCAGTAACTAAAAATCCGGTCCAACATCCTAAGACCAAACACATCGGTATAAAATATCACTTTATACGTGACTGCTTTGAAAAGATCTTAATCGATGTGATTAAAATAAATACTGATTTTCAACGCTTTGAAAGATATGGATTTTTCATGAATGGATGCTATGTGGTTGACTCCGATGAGCCAACTACATACCATGATACAATGTCCAATCTGGATTGTGACAAATGGCTAGAAGCCTTGAACGTAGAGATGCAATCAATGTATGACAACCAGGTTTGGGAATTGGTTGACCCTCCACTTAACTCCAAACCGGTTGGATGGAAGTGGGTTTTCAAGAAGAAAATGGATATGCATGGAAATTTGGATACTTATAAAGCAAGACTAGTAGCAAAGGTTTCACGCAAACTCAACGGGTTGATAATGATGAAATCTTCTCGCCTGTGGCAATGCTAAAGTCAATTAGGATACTATTTGCAATAGCTACATATTATGACTATGAGTTTGGCAAATGGATGTCAAAACTGCTTTTCTTAATGGAGATCTCGAATAGACTGTCCATATGGTTCAGCCTGATGTTTTTGTCGATCCACAACATCCTAATAAAGTATGCAAGTAAGAAAGATCAATATATGGATTGAAACAAGCATTGAGAAGTTGGAATCAGTGTTTTGATGAAGAGATCAAGAAATTTGGTTTCATCAAGAATGCTAACGAGGCTTGTGTATATAAGAAGGCTAGTGGGAGCATAGTTACATTCTTAGTATTGTATGTTGATGACATACTATTTTTTGGAAATAATATTCCAACTATAGAAGGTGTTAAAACCTGGCTTGGAAGTTGTTTTTCCGTAAAAGATCTCGGTGAAGCCACCTATATTTTGGAAATAAAGATCTATAGGGATAGATCAAGGCAGTTGATAGGTCTAATCCAAAGTGCATATATTGATAAAGTCTTGAAAAGATTCAAGATGGAAAACTCTAAGAAAGCAGATATCAGCATAATCCAGGTAATAGCCATTGGATGGCTGTTAAAAGTATATTAAAAGAACATAGGAGGACTAAAGATATGTTTCTCATATACGGATCTGATAAAGAGGAACTTGTTGTAAAAAGGTTATACGGATGTGAGTTTCCAAACTGATCGAGATGATTCTCCATCACAATCGGGGTATGTCTTCATTATGAATAGTGGAGCAGTGTCCTGGAAGAGTTCAAAACAAGACGTGGTAGCACTGTCCACTATAGAATCCAAATACATAGCCGCCTCATTAGCAGCTCAGGAAGCTGCATGGATATAAAAATTTATCGCCGATCTAGGGGTGGTCTCTACCATTGAGGACCCCCTAGAAATCTTTTGTGATAACGAGGGTGCGATTGCACAAATCAAGGAACCATGTGCACGTCAAAAGACTAGACACATTGAGCGGTGATTCAACTACATAAGAGATGAAGTTGAAAAGGGAAAGATATGTATTCATAAACTTCACACTGATTAAAAATTTTCAGATCCACTCATGAAGCTCCTTGAAAGGGCAAACCATGAAAATCATACTTTTTCCTTAGGACTTGGATATTCTAGTGACTGGAATTGATGTGTTTAGTATTTAAAGGTTTGGAACAATGCAATATTTAACTCCTTCATATATTTGTGATATTCTAAGTTATGTTCCTTTTAGCATGTATACATCCATAAATATGTTTATTATTCTAAATGTCCGTAGTCGGTCATGTTTGTGGGAACAAATATGAACGTAAGACTAATATGAACATGGATTTGTGGATATTCATAAGGCATGAATATAGAGCAATTGGTTGCTGCCAAAGTTCATAGTTATTTGTGAGATATTCATAAGGCATGGATATTCATATTGGACTGCCCACGTCCCAAATTTTACTACATGGAAACTTCTCGAGTGATCATAAGTAAATTTGAGTAAAGGCGAATATCATTTGGTATCCTTCGACCTGAGATACATATTGAGTTCTGATATTCAGCAAAATGTTATACCTTAAGCTAGTTCTTCACTGTTGTAAAATAATGGACAGTACATAAGTCTATGTTCATGTGTGACACGAGGTGATTATGAGAAACGTATGTAGTCAAGATGGAATTTGTTCCTCTTATTCATTGAGAGCAAGATGTCTAAGGCCTGACCAAGTTAAATCAACAAGGAATGATCATTCTGTGTCCTTGGATTTAACATGACATCTTTAACAAAAAGATAAATGACTGATTCACCTAAATCATTAAAGTTGGAAAATTGAAGGGGATGATGTTATTGAATGACTTTTAGTCATGCGTATTAAGGGTTGTGAACCGTTGTTAGGTGGTATTTACTGCTTGCATCAATCTTCTATTAATCTTGTGTATGTGGGAGATTGTTGGATTCTTTATGTCTAAGACACATAGAACATTGATGTGGTTAGTACGTTATGATCCAAGTCGGGTCATACCCAATAACAAGCTTAGCAAATACCAATTGATATTTAATTGAGGATATGATCATGCAATTAAATAATTACACCAATTTAGAAAGTGGTTTTCTAAATAAATTGCATATGAGATGGAACAACTTATAATGATATTTTGTTCATAAGTATTATTTGTATTGTTATTAAAGTTGGTTAAATAACATCAAATAATAATAAAGTGTTTGAGTTATATAATTAAAAGTTAATTATACAACTTATTTAGTAACTAGTTACATAAAATGGATGAAATAATTTTGGGGGGAAACCCCATTTGAACACCATATTTCGGCCACCCCTTTAGATGGGGTTTGTGCCTTTTTTTCTTGGAACAAGCACACATTACTAGTTACACACTCCATCTTCTTCTTCTTCTCTCTCTCTCTCTCACACACAAAAGACCTCAAGAAGAACAAAAATTCTCTCAACTCTAGAGACATTCACAGCTGGAAAAAGGGTTTTGATCAACTTCTTGGTTTGTTTGGAGTAGAAATCCTAGCAAAAAGGGTCTTTGCTTGATGCTTGTGGGTATGGAAGCTTGAGGACACCTTTCCTTGGTGTTTTGGTCGTTCAAGAACCTCATTCTCTTCATCATTTTCACGTTTTTCAGCAGCTCAACAAAGGTAGTTTTAGGGGTGTTGCTTTTGGTTGTTATCTCTTCTTGATAGCTAGTTGATTCACATAAATTTGATCCTATGTTCTTGGGTTTGTTGTTGCTATGTAATATGCGTTAATTTTCATTTTACAAAATATAATATTAAGGTTCGTTTCCGCTATGTTTTTTCTTGTTTAAATGGTTAAACAACTTTGATAATGGTCCAACAAACCCAACACAGACCTCTCATTCTTTCAGAGTTAAAATGATCTTCCTTCAATGCCTCATCTTGAAACTCCTTGACCTGCTTCATCATATCAGAGGGCATGACCAACTAGTAAGTCTTCCCCTGAATCGACTCGAGTCTTTCCTTTCGGCTCAGGGCATCCGCCACCACGTTGGCTTTGCCCGGATGGTAATGGATCTCGCAATCATAATCCTTTATGAGCTCTAACCGTCTCCTCTACCTTATGTTCAAATCTTTCTGCCGGAAAAAGTACTTCAAGCTCTTGTGGTCAGTGAATATGGTGCACTTCGTCCCGTATAAGTAGTGCCTCCATATCTTTAACGCAAAGACCATGGCTGCTAGCTCCAAGTCATGAGTAGGATAATTGACCTCATGAACATTCAACTGTGAGGATGCATAGGCTATAATCTTTCCTCCCTGCATTAACACATATCCCAACCCTGAGTAGGAAGCATCAGAATAAACCACCAAATCTTCGCTTCCATCGGGTAACGACAAGACATGAGTTTGAGTCAACCTCGCCTTTAACTCCTCAAATGCCTTCTCCTATCTCGACCCCATAGAAACTTCACATTCTCGCGGTTGAACTTGTTTAGTGGAGAAGCACTCTTAGAGAAGTCTTTGTTGAATCTTCTGTAATAGTCCGCCAAACCCAACAAACTACGAATCTCAGATGGCATCTTTGGTGACTTCCATTGCATCACTGCCTCCACCTTTACCACATCCACCATAATCCTTTCGGGATTCACTAGATGACCCAAAACCTAAACCTCGTGTAACCAGAATGCACACTTGGAGAACTTAGCATACAACTTCTCCCTTCTCAATGTTTTTAACACTTCGCTAATATGACCGACATGCTCCTCGCTCTTGGAATAAATCAAGATATTATCAATAAACACAATCACTGATTTATCTAACATCGGCAAACACACTCGATTCATTAAGTCCATAAAAGCAGCTGGCATTTTGGTTAATCAAAAGACATAACGCAGAACTCGTAGTGTCCATAACGTGTGCGAAAAGTTGTTTTAGGAGTATCTTGCTCCTTCACCTTTGGCTAATGGTAGCTAGATCAAAGGTCTATCCTCGAGAACCAACTGGCACCTTGGAGCTAATCAAACAAATCATCAATTCTCGGTAATGGGTACCGATTCTTCACCGTCACGTTGTTTAGCTCATGGTAATCTATACACATCCTCATGCTACCATCTTTCTTCTTTACAAATAAGACCGGATCACCCCAAGGATAGATACTCGGCCAAATGAACCCCTTATCAAGCAGCTCTTGCAATTTCTCTATCAACTCCTTCATCTTAGTCGGAGCCAACTCATACGGCGCCTTAGCAACAGGCTGGGTACCCGGTATCAAATAAATCTGGAACTCGATCTCACGGTTAGGTGGCACTACGGGTTAGTCTTCGGGAAACACGTCCTGAAAGTCTCACACAACTGCTACATCAGACTGTTGTGGTGTTGGCGTATCCACATCTTTTACAATAGCCAAGTAGGCACTACATCCACGCCTCATGCACTTTCCCGCCACCGCAATTGAAATCACCTTCGGAATCGTAGTGACTCGATCACCATAAACCGTCACCAAACTATCGTCAGGCCCTGTCAATCGAATCATCTTCTTGCGGCACACAATATTAGCCTCATAGTCCGCTAACCAATCCATTCCAAGGACTACATGGAAACTGCCTAAGATCATCACCAATGGTCTAATACGAAACTTGTGACCTTCTAATTCAATGTCACAACCTTCTATCATCTCAGAAATCCTAGTAGATTTACCTATGGCAGTTTCAACATCAAGGGGATCATCAATACTTCTACTCCTAATAGGCAACTTAGCACAAAATGCATGAGAAATCAAACTCCTACCGGCACCGGAATCAAATAACAAAGATGCAACGGGCGCTCGCCTTTTGCCCTTCCGTCCCAACCATATTCTTCTTCGCACCGGAAATCTCAGCCCTTGGCTTCTTGCAGTCCCTACTCATGTGACCCTCTCTACCATATTTAAAAAATCTGGCCGCACGACAATCCTTTGCTATATAGGTCGTCCTCCCACACTTGAAGCATAAATTTGATCCCAACCTACATTCTCCGATATGCTCCTTTCCATATTTGCCACACCTCTTTGACCCCGCACTAGATGTGACCACACGTCAGTCCTCCCCCCGTGAACTCTAGTTATTCGTCGGGGCACCACCCCAACCAAACATCTTCCCATTCCAATTACAGTCACCCCCACCTTTCTTAATCAACTCAGCCACCACCACTTCTCTCTCATCATACAACCTCCCCGCCAGGTCAACTGCCGACATGAACGTGCTTGGTCGGGCGACGATCATGTGCCTACGGATATCCACTGGCAAGCCCTGGATATACCTCTTATCTTTCGTGACAGAGGCATCACTTGATCCAGCACCAGTTGTGCCATTTCGTTGAACTTGGTGGTGTATTGCTGATGTGTCATCGTACCTGCCTCCAGTTGCAGGAACTCCCTCTCAACTTTGTCCATCTCCCGGTGAGGACAGAACTCCACAATTACCAGCTTCTTCAACTCTGACCACCTCATCCTCCCAATTGCCCGACTACCCTCGGCTTGGAAAATATTGTCCACCAACATAGAGCCGAGTTCACAAACGAGTGGGCAGTAAACTTCACCTTCTGGTCCTCTTGGCACTCGCAGATATCTAGAACAACCTCTATCTCTCTCACCCGCCGGTCAGCTGCAGCAGCAGTGCCATTTCCATCAAAAGTCAGGGGCGTGCATCTCATAAGTTGTAAGGCCCCGTTCCTGGGACGCTTACATCTGGTCAATCATCGCACATAAAACATATATTTTTATCATCTTACATGAAAGCTTTGCAGCGGAAACATTAAACACAACATTTTCATTTCTTCAAAATGCTTTTGCAAAATAATATAACCGTTCATTACACAATACCATTTGTTCGCATTACAATGCAAAAACATTGAACAAAGAATGCCATCAAAAAGAGCTGAGTAGCTGCCCCATGCCATCCTTAGCAACATACCTGCCAACTGGAAACACATCAAAGTCAGCATTGTTGTGTGAGTTCTAGTTTTAATATAAAACATACTTTACTTCCATTATAAAACCATTCGTTACTTTCGTAAGCGATCACACAACATACATACACAGAGATAAAAAATTATTATCCTCCATTACGTTCGTTCGTTAACTTCCATTCGTTCGTTAACTTCCATTCGTTAATCATCGCACGATACATTTTCACCTACTTCATTCATTCATAACATCATTAACTCTTTCTGGATCAATGTCATCAGTTATACCCCAAACGTATGCACACAGCGGGTATTGGTCGGAAGATCATAAAATTACTTCCACATCGCTCATAGCCTAGCACCAGCACCGGGCAAGCAACAAAGATCCCACCGCTCTATACACCCCCAACATTATGCATACTCGAATACTGGGCCGAAGATCATAAAATGACTTCCACACCGCACATAGCCAGGCACCAACATGCAGGTCGGTAACCACTATAACCACGTATACAACACCACCACATTATGCATACTCGAGTATTGGGCCGAAGATCATAAAATCACTTCCACACCGCACATAGCCTTGCAACAACATCGAGGTGGGTAACCAATATAACCACGTATACAACGCCCCCACATTATGCATACTCGAATACTGGGCCGAAGATCATAAAATATCTTCCACACCGCACGTAACCTGGCACCAACATCGAGGTGAGTAACCACTCTATCCACGTACCATACCGTTGGTCAGTCACAAAGACTAGAACCCCTGCGTGTATCCTTACGGGTAAGCTAACCATACGCAGTTGAGCTTACGACTTCATAGGGTCGTGCACTTCTATACATATTGCTTGCAAGCCTTTCCATACACTCATTCGTTCATTACTGCATGCACACCATAATTATGTTCCACTTTTCATTATCTTCCACTTTAAGTTACATAATACTTTCATTACATTCATTAACGTTCAACACAAAACCACGGGAAGATAATCATACCTAATAATAAGGAACATAACATCAATAACATCAATCACACAAGGCAACATCGCACACCCATAACATACATCATGCATAACATACGACATGCACATCACATGACATCAAACATGACACGAATCACGCACATCAGAACATATACCATACGGTATCACACATCATCATGCGTTACATCATCATCATCATCAGCTCATCATCATACATAGTCTTACATCATCCATGCCCATCACATCATCTACAACCCTGACGGTCCGAGCCTACATCCACACTTTCTGAAAGTCTGTCAATACTATGGTCATTTGGGCGTATGGACCCTATTCGGTTGCATGGTCTTTTGTGCATATGAGAACACTCAGGCGAATGGACCTCCGGTCGCATAGCTTCCAATCGCATACTTTCCATGCGAATGAACCTCAATCGCATGACATCCGGGCATATGGACCTCAATCGCATGACCTTCATGCGAATGGCCCTCAGTCACACCCCTTTCATGCATATGAGCCTCAATCGCACAACGCACCAGCGTATGGACTCCAGTCTCATGACCCTTAGTCGCATGACCTTCATCCGCATTTCCTTCAGTCGCATAGCCCTAATGCGTATGACTCTCAGTCGCACCACTTTAGTGCGAATGAATCTCAGTCACATGCCTTTCGTGCGTATGGACCCAGTTGCACCTTATTTGGACACATGGACCTCCAGTCGCATATCCCTAGTTGGGTTCAAAATGCAATTCATCCCGAACGGCAGCTGCCATGTTCGACCTCCAAACTCTTCCAAACCTCTTTTAAGCTCAAATCAACCATTCTAAACCTTAAGGGAGCATACCACGACATCATTCAAGCACATCGAAGCCTGAAAACAAGCCCTAAACGAATCATACATATACACATACATACATAATCGGGTTTACACCCAAATACCAAAAATTTATTTTCAGATGTGTTCCGGCACAAAATCATTCAAAAACATGTAAAAGAGGGGTCCTAGAACTCACGTAAATGATCCCGTTGAGTAGAGCTTTGATTTGACCCGCTACATGACGATTTCCACGCTCGAATCAACCCAAACGAAGCTTTTCTTCTCTTTTTCTCCTTCTCTTCTCCCTTTGGCTATGTTTTTGGCAAGATTGGGGAGGGTGTGGGCTGCCCTCCCCCTTTTATACTTCCGCTCATCCAAGTTTCTTCCGGTTTTGGCATGTTTGGTCCCTCGACTTTGAACTTTATTCTTTTCTTCTTGTGTCGGCTTCACAGAAAATATCTGGGCGTTTCATAATGCCCCATAGTTACAGCCTCGTGTTGCCTCAGGCATAGGCTCTTCCTCTTACTTTTTATCAGTAGAGACAACCATCTCAATCTCGGGCCGTCCTCTTTCACCTGTAAGCTTACTCCTTTCCTTCCACTCTCCTTCCCTCACAGCCTTGATTACTTCAGTCACTACAGACGGTAAGATCGGCTACATGACCTGGTGAA
Source organism: Flaveria trinervia (assembly GCA_025506515.1). Classification (NCBI taxonomy): domain Eukaryota; kingdom Viridiplantae; phylum Streptophyta; class Magnoliopsida; order Asterales; family Asteraceae; genus Flaveria; species Flaveria trinervia. Next base: position 39,294,787 of record CM046456.1, read on the forward strand.
CCTCTTCCACGACAGCCTCCTTCATTGAGGCTCTCAAGTTAGCACTCTTATCTCCGCCCTCTGGATGAGGGGTCTCGGGCTCTTCATGAGCCACCACTTCAGCCTTAGGTCTTCTTATCATGACCCGTGGTTCAGCACCACGTCCATCACAACCTCCACAACGAGAATCCTTAGAAGATCTACTGCCAGCCGTCATCTAAGCACGCTAAAAGATTCAAACACCAACATGGTCACTCAAGGTTATAACTCAGCTTATGTCAAGTATAGTAAGTCCTTAATTACAGTGGCCAGTTATGATTAGCCACTTACTTTACTCTTCATACCCCAAGCATTTCCTATCCTCACTACATCAGTATCTAAATCTACTAAGAGCACATAAACAACATAAACCACATAATATGCGCTCGTAATATCGGTTAACATTAAGAAAGTACCTGATGGCACGTAGCTTCTCGGACTAGCATCCCGTCCCTTTCATCATATTTTCAGTTTAAGTTTAGGTTTCTTTTGAAAATTTACCTATGTCACTTAAACTTTGGCTTTGATACAAACTTGTAAGGCCCTTTTCCTGGGACGCTCACAACTGGTCAATCATCGCACATAAAACATATATTTACATTAACTTAAACAACGTTATAGCGGAAACATTAAAAAACATAATTTTCATTTCAATATAAATGCTTTTGCAAATTTGTACAACATTCGTTACAAAACATCGTTTGTTCGCGTTACAATGCAAAAACATTATTCAAAAGAATGCCATCCAAAATAAGACAAGTAGTCGGCCGGTGCCATCCTCAACAACCATTACCTACCAACTGGAAAATGCATAAAAAGTCAGCGTTGCTGAGTGAGTTCTAGTTTTGTAAAGTAAAATAGTTTTACTTCCGTTTAAAACCTTCCTTTGCATTCTTATGCGATCAAGCATCATACGTTAACATAGATAAATACATGATTATCTTTCATCATCGCTCATTAACTTTCGTTTATGCATCATCATACGTCATTGTTATCATTCATTACCTTTCTTACCATTCATTACGTACATTCATCGTTACATCTTTACATTCCATACCAATACCATGAACTTTACCCCACCGTCATGCATAAAGCACGTACTGGGTTGAGGTCTATCATAGACCCCCGTACATTGCCCCAGGTGGCCCGACCACATTACCGAGTTAAATTCAGGTGTACCATTGCCATGTGCTATACCCCACCGTCATGCATATAGCGGATGCTGGACCAAAGTCTATAAATAAACTCCCATACATTGCGCCCGGGGCCTGACCACAGTACCGGGGTAAGACAAAAAGGTTCAATACAAATGGTCAATCACAAAGAAAGACCCCAGTGTGCTTCCTTCTGGGGTAACTAACCCACGCACCATTGAACTAACACCCTTCATTGGGAGTGAATCTCCATTCAAGGCTTGCAAGACTTTCTTTACTTTCATTTGTTCATTAATACATGCATTCATTCTTTCTTTACGTTCCACTTAACATTATCATTAACTTCCGCTTTTACATTACATAATACTTTACGTTCATTTCATAATTATAGCATGTAAGTCATGGCATAATATATAATAGGAACATAAGGTTAACATAACACATTCATACATAGCATCACATAAACATCGCACACCCCATCACACATCATCTTAACATCATGCATCATCCATTCACGTACATAAACATATGCACAAAAAGCATAAGTCATCATAAAACATATCTGACTCACCGCAGGATAGTGGGGGTTTGGGGGCGGCAGCCCCTGACAGCGGGGTCCTTGGGGCAGCAGCCCCTAGTGGTGTCCAAAGGGCAACGCCCATGGCTGGAGTCACGCTGGACACGATTAGTAGCTTTAAAATAGGGTTTATTTACTATGCTTTTCCAGCACCAAATTGGGATCGCACTGGACACGATCAGCAGTGGGGTCCTAGGGGCAGCAACCCTTAAAACG